>JANCMC010001203.1:0-17955 GCA_024363005.1 Charaxes varanes
AATTTTTACGCAAATTTCAGATTACTAAGCCTATTTTTCTTGAAGATAACGTTTCATTTCTAGTATATTCAAATAAAACTGAAAAAAGGCGACAAGCTCATATAAAAAATGGCGATTTTTTGTGGCATATTATTTACAGTAAAAATACATTTACGATCGCATTTAATTTTAACTATTAGACCGAAATACGTTCTATATATAAAATAGTGAAACTTGCATGAATCAAATATCTTACGTTTTATGAACAAAACGTTTTACAACCTAGCTACTAGCGCTAACTAGCGCCACAGTCGAAAACGTCAGTTTACCTACTCGCCGCTAGATGGCGCTGCGCGAAAACGGCGAGCCACATTTTCAATTCCGAACGAAAATGTTGAATGAATGGTTTTTACGGTCTACTACGAGCGGGGCGAGTGCCCGTACGCACCGATGTCAACGAACCCGTGTTTATTACATACACGTTTTATAATTTAACAATTATTTACAGATGAATCATTTCATACATAAGCACTAAGTAGTCATATTAAGTCATATCGTTACGTGACTAGGTAATTTTAAATTTAAATGAATGACCATTTATATCTTTTTAATAAAATGCATAAAGTTTCTCGTTAACCCAAATTAATATAACAGAGGTTAATAAAAAAGAATCTGTGTGTATATATTTGCTAATTCCATATTCTATATTAATTTTCGTAAATAATATATAACTTTGATGCTTATTTTGCACATTTAAATGGATGTTTATGATAAAAGCGGTAGAAAATATAATTCAAGAGAAACAGTCATTCAATATTATAGAATATATAATTATTTATATTACAATAGTATGAAAAATAAAATGATACAGTAGAGTTAACTTACTGCCAACCTTTTCCCGCGTTTTCGCTCTGATGAAAATTATTTTTATTCTGAAAAAGCACAAGAACAAGGGTAGGACAAAATTTCACATCACTGTTTGTATTAATATTAATACGAGAAGGGAAAACTTTAGGAGCATTTTACGCTTATTGCGCGGACGAAGGAGTATGTAATTTGAAACAATTATAGTTTATATAGAGGAGGGTGTGCGAATACTAATATTTTCATGAAATATACATTATGTATAAAAAATATATTAAAATAAAACCACACGCTCCTCAATATCAAACGATTCACAATATGCATACTATAAGGTAGTTAGTCATGACAGCCAACACAAAATATCAATGTATTTTGTTAATTATGACATTTAACGTGATTAAATTGTCTAAAGTCGTTGTCTGTACTTTTCGTTGTGTTTGTTACTAGTATATTTAGGCTTTGTAAGGTAAATAAATGTTTATTATTATTATTATTTTTCTTTCTTTATCTTATTTCCAAGCAAAGGTCTCTTATGTGGCGATTTAATGAATTACAGAAAACATAAAGTATATCTTTCTAATTTAAAAGTATGCAAATAAATCTTAAAAAAATATCTATGACGACAACAAATAAATATACTAAGATAAATGTGTCCGTAGTTTGAGGACCATGGAAAAAAATTCTGGAAACTCATAATTTTTATCATAATTCTATAATAATACAATTTTGTAGATTTATAATCTAATAATAATACACTTTTGAAATTTTCTAAATTTTTTGTTTGTTTATAGAAGCGTGCGAGAAGACATTCTGCCGATGGGGGGCCGAGTGTGTGTCGCTGGGAGACGGTCGTGCACATTGTGCCTGCCCAACCAGCTGCCCAACTTCAGCAACACCCGTATGCTCTACCGCAGGCAGAACCTACCGTAACCATTGCTTCTTGCGCAAAGAAGCTTGCGAACGTCGGCTCAACCTACGCGTCAAGCATGAGGGTGAATGTGGTAAGACTCGATACATTGTTTTACATTTTTTTTTGATGATAAGTCACCCATCAATGGCCGCCGACAACCAGGTAGGCCGAGGATGAGGTGGCGAGATGACTTGATCTTCTTTGCGGAAAAGATGTGAATTCAAATGCACACGATAGGAAAGATTGGTCTGAGAGGTGTAAGGCCATTGCTCAGCAGTAAGAGACCATAGGCTAACAAAAAAAAAACAAAATGATAAGAGTTAAACGCGCAGATTTTTTTAAGCCCATAAACCATTACTTTTTAAGCCTTTTTGCTTCTTCTTCGAATAAAGATACAAAAATATTAATAATATTTATTTTTATTTGTGCATCCATATTCTTTATTAATAATCATATGACAAGAAAAACATAAAAGTTTCTCAATTCGATTATACAGTCTGCAAAAAATACTTAAATAATAATAATAATATAATAATAATTAATAAATATATACAGTACTATATAACACACGGACGTCTATTCCTATGGTAGGCAACTTAATGTCTGTATTAAAGGTAACAGGTGTCTGTTATACAGAAATATTTTTTTGGATAACACACCCAGACTCGAGGGAAGAATCTAACCCATGACGCCCGGAGCGGGAGGCAGGGTCACTGCCCACTACCCCAACCGGCCAGTCATTATATTATCACACACCACTAATTAATTATGATATAAAATTCTCGTGTCACAATGTTAGTTACCGTACTCCTCCGAAACGGCTTGAACGATTTTTATGAAATTTTATACGCATATTCAATAGGTCTGAGAATCGGCTACTAGTTATTTTTCATACGCCTATGTGATAAGGGTGGCCCACGCGGTCGGAGTCGCGGGGCGCAGCTAGTAATATATAAAAAAGGTCTTAATTGAAACCTTGACATTAATGGGCCTCATGAAGTTGTTAACACTAAGAGCTGACGATCTAAAACAAACGCAGCGATTCTGGTCGCTTCTATAGTGTCATTAATCAACGCTATGACTGGTGTTCGCCTGTCAGCGATTATGCCATCACGCACTTCACAGCACTGCAATGAGAAATTAACAACCATTAAGGAATTTCACACTTAATAAAACGTTTCATGTATAACTTAATACCAAAACTAAAATGCGTAAAACTACCTCCGGCAATTGCCACAGATACTCACTATTAGTTAATTTAAATAAATGTTTAAATTTTATTTATAAAACGGCACAATGTACATTTTTTTATTTATTTCAGACCAGATGTTTTCCGTGACTTTATTTTACCGTACTGATTAAGATACACTAAATACATAAGTATTTTTTTACAAATAACAATCATTTCTAACAAAGGATTACACAAAAAAGTTCTTAACGTATTTACTAATAGAAGCAAAACAAAGTAATACACTTTTTAATAAAAACTGAATGTTGAAGCAGTTGCATAAAAACGCCCTCATTTGTGTGAAGGATATAAAAAATATCGTTCCTATTTATGAGGAAAGTTAATTGTTTCAAGGAGAAATTATAAAGTATCCATATTAGATGCTTGCGTAACGTTATCAATTAGGGCTATGATTAACGATCGCTTGTCAGCAATATGGCCAATATGATGTTACGCAATTCACTGCACACCAATAACAAACTAATTGCCATTAGGGTAATTGTATACTGTATAGTAAAACATTCAATACTACGGTCATAATCGCAAATACGACGTCTATCTAGCGTTATATTATTACCAGGGTTTGCTTAAATTGCAGAGGATCTTTTTTTTATGTTATAAGGGGGCAGACGAGCACGCAGCAGGCACCAAAGTGCCTACCAGCGCCCATGGACATCTGCAAGACCAGAAGGCCAGCAGATGCGCTGCCGGCCCTTATTGACGAGTTAAGGCCACCGGGAAGTCTCACAAACCGAACGAAACGCGACAACAACACCATCACTAGACGTGACAGCATTGCCGCCACAAATATATAAATACATACATATGGATAATACACCCAGACTCGAGGCGGGAATCGAACCCACGACCCCGGAACAGAAGACAGGGTCACTGCCCACTGCGCCAACGGGCCAGCCGCTTAATGATAAGTATGTTAGAAAAAACCTGCTTTTATTTTTTTTATTGCACATCAAATCACTACGATGTGACCAAGTTACACTGACAGATAAATTATTATATAATAACAAACTAATAATAATTAAAATCAGGTGTAACGTAATATAAAAAAATATATTAAATTAAACATAATTAAATATTTGGCCTTAAACGTATCTGAAAAAAATAATTTTTAGTAATAAGTTAAATAGGTTTAAGTTAAAATTTACATAATTAGTTTAAGCTTAGTTATTTATGTGAATATGTATTTTGCAAGAAATATAAAGCTTTTTTTATTTATTTAACCGTGTCTGAATAAAGATAACAAATAATATCCGTCTCAGTTTGTTGTCTGCTTTTCTTAGTGCAGGAAGTGAACTTAGGTTTTTTTGGATAATTTATCAGAAAATTATCATTACACTAGCGACTCAGCCCGGCTTCACACGTGTACAATATAGATATGCTACACGCATATTGCTATTTATATATTTATTACGTGAAGCGAAATATTAGGTACCACTTTACGAAAAATTTGCGGACGGAGGAGTATGAAATTTGGCACGATTGTAGTTCATAAAGAGGAAGGTGTGGGACTGCTAATACTTTTTTATAATATGCAATATTAATACATTAAATTATTAAAATAATTAAAAAAAACACACGCACACAAATGCCAAACGATTTACACCATTTACACACACACACGTATTGGATGATGTCAAAACGTAATCATGACAACCGTGTTATATTAATTGTCAAATTTTATTTTTCTGTAAATAGCACAATATATGTCGTTGGACGCAAAAAGGTTTGTGGGCGAATTTCGATCAGCCGGCGATCTCTTGTCAGAAAAAAAAAAACAACGTTTATTCAAACATTTATTCAACGTTTATTTGTACATGTAACCCTTCCTCTAAATCACTGTGGTTATTAATGAAAATCGCATTAAAATCAGTTGCGTAGCTAAAAAGATCGACGCTTTCTTATAAGTGCGGACAGAGGCCCTAGCACGAACATTTTGAACCGTTGGAATTCGAAGATTCGACTGTATTTAGGATGAAAATATTCGTGCTAGGCCCACAGGAGGCAAGTCTTTATCGTGTCACGCTTTTAAACAATACTAGTGCAACCTTGCATTGAAAGTCCTTCGTAATTTACTAACTTAAAAGGACTACTCTGAATTTATCTATGCTTAATACAAAATAGATTACATACAGTGTAAATACCATATATAACATAGTCATACATAATAGGTAAATCAGATAGTTGTATGTAACACAAGGAGAATTACTTTTTTCTGCAGTATATGTGTGGTATTCATTTCCAGTACTTAAAAATATCTACAAAGGTATATATAAAATCTATATACATATTTATATAATTGAATCCCAATTTCCTTTGCTTATTGCATTGTATGTGAAAGTTTGGACCAATTTCACTAATTCATTTTTTTGTTGTGTTTGCTATTGTCAGGTAAAGGTTCTTATAAGAGACAAAAATTTAAAAAAATGTGCAAAGAAATATAAAATTTAAGATACTCAACCATATTATATTATTTTTTGTGTCAAGGGAATTGTGAGGGGAATAATATTATAGGATAACAGAATGTAATAGTAACTAGCCCAACGATCAGATAAGTTAACGTTTACCGGGTCCGCTACTAGCACATATCTTTGATGTGCTATCAACGCAAAAAAAAAGCTATCTGATTGGGTAGCAGTAAGAAATTCTCTTTGAGGTTATTTTGTTACAAAACTTTTTAAAGACTATGAATTTTTGTAACTAACTATATACAATAAAGTCTTATGCATTATTAGATTCTGAAAATATTCTAGGCTAACTTCTTTCATAAGACGAAAATATTATTTTTTAGGTAATAATAATCAGCCTTCAATAACAGCAAATTCGTTTGAAATATGCGAAAGGTTAGAAACTGCATATCACTTAATATTTATAACAATTCTGAGGCAAAGAACTCGTAGACATTTTTTAGAATTTAATTTTATTCTAACAAAGTTAACCATGGAAACGAATCGTATATGACATCATCAAACATTCACTTTAATTAGCAAACTCCTAGACAATGTATTAAAATAAAAAATATTTATAAATACTTACGGTTCGTTGAGGAATGGTGCAATAAATAATATATTTTCAATAAAATTTCTATCCCTTCCATAAATTACAGGCTTATGAGGTTGACTGTTCACATTAAGTATTCGAAAAAGTACACATAAAATAACAGCAACGACGGCAAGAAGAACAGTGGACATTTTAAAAGTATAATAATAAACGTAGCTCTTATAAACTTTACAGAAAACCTACATAATAGCAGTATTATCACATAAAACTACAAATTGATCTTAAACGGCGCCGAGGCACAACCAACTAACTCGTACAGTTATTATTATTTTTTAAATCTCTAATGTCCAAACTTAGAATTTCTACATATATAATAAAAACGTAGAAAGGTATAGACTAACGGACCCGATAGACGTTGTCTTGCCCGTTATTACCCAACTAACAATCTCCTTTATATGTTTTCAATGAAAAGTGACAGTGGCCGAATGTTGTGTTTTAACTGTACATATAATAAAAACATAGAAATTCCAAATTTGTACCTTAAAGATTTTTTAAAAATAATAACTGTAGGATATTAAGATTAAACAATATAAAGTAATACAAAAAAAATTAAATAAAACGACAATCAAAAGTTCTAGTGCGAACATCATCTATTGGAAGTATTTTGCTCTCTTTAGATAAGCAGATAGGAGTAAAGGAAGGTAAGGCACTATACTCCATATTTCTTACTGAGACAATAATCTTTACCTTAAATTTATATAGATATTACTTTAAATGTATATTGATAATTTAAAAGTAATAAGAAACAATGTAGAGTTCGAGTTTCCATGGTTTTTTGATTGTATGATTGTAATTGATTTGTCTCAAAATAAGACTGAGGAAAAACTATTACAATCGCCAACTTGTTTAGAAATAAATTAATATAATAAAAGTTCAGTGATATTTTGTGAAACTTAATATTTCGGCTTACATCATTTTCCGCAGGCAGTTTAGTCTGGGAGGCAGACCGGGTCGATGCTAAACAGCCCCTCCTATTGGTGGCTGGGGAGAGTGTTTTTGACAGTGGCCATAAAATAATCGCTGGTCTTAAAATGCTCTCCACAACAATTATGTATCAGTGAGTGAACGCGAATTTTACATAACTATAGTCGATACATACTACTACTCTACTATGAATTGGTTAATTTGAGAAGAGTCTTCGATTGGAAAATGGAGGAAATCTTAGAACAATTTCTAAATACATATCTTGATATGTTTAAGTAATTAATGATATTTTTCTTTCATACTTATAGGTCGTTAATAGCTTATTTCGAATTCCTCAACAGGTTCATAAATTTTATTTAGGTATAATTTCCTTTCTTTATGAAGTTGAAGCCTACTGAGCCCTGTTATTTTTCTTTTATGCTCTGACAGACAGGTACTTCGAACTCACAAAACAGACCCTTAAATTTTTCTTTTCATGTACAGATATTAAAAAAAAACTCATAAGTAGCACACATTAATGGCATACGAAGTCGCTTCCCACAGCGGACGATTACTCTCCTTCAAATTAGCGTCCCTACAAGTACAAACATTTTGTAGTACTTTGTAGTCTTCAAGGACAAAATGTACAAACTTTGAGCTATGTCCGGCTCCGGCATTACAATAGTTACAGTTTCGGCTGTGATCCGGCCTAAACAAAAACTCTATATTTTCGACTGATTAATTTTACATACTATGTATTTATATACTACTTTTTGCAACCGGATTTATTCACGTCAATGTAAATATTACTTATTTATGGATTAAAAATCCAACGAAAATCCCATGCAATTATAATATTAGTTAGGTGCTATGTTTTCATTATAGCTGAATTTATAGGTTATTACTAGCTGTTACTTCCGATTACATCTTCGTTTTAGAGTTATTGAAATTTTAGGCTCTTATTTTTATGGTATTAAACCTTGTTTGCTAAATTAAAGTAGCTTATATTAATCCATATTGACCCAGCCAGCTAGACAGGCCAACAGACACACTGAAAAAAATTGTTATAGTTACAAATAGATACATTAATTTTTCCTGATTTCTCCTTGAAAAAATAATCCGATATAAGAACTCCTTTATTAAATATCTTTATACGATATACTTCTTTGTACCTTGATATTTTGTTTAAAAAGAAAGAACTAAAAGAATTCCAAAATTTCAAATATTGAATTTGAAGAACAGAACAAAATTTATTTTCAGGTCATTTACCTGAAATCCAACGTAAGATGCACACGGTGTGAATATTGCGAGATTTTTTTTATATTTTTTTTTTTTTAACTAGTTTATAAGTTAATGTTAAGCATCAACTACCGAGACGTTTCGCCATAATTTTTAGAGAAATTTACAAGTAGATCTGCGCCGAATATTGGATAAATTTTCAAGATGAGGGAAATAATTAATTTGCAAGTCGGTTCGTGCGGAAACCAGATTGGGGGAAAGGTATGTATGGATATGTGGTACGCATTCTTTTTCCGTGCAACAAAGACGCCACCACAGCTTTGTCTTCTATAAAGGATTGTTGCTTACACATCATTCCAAGTACGGTCAAAATTTGATATACACCGGGTAAGATAACGAATAGCCTGCAAGTGGCAACGTATCTGAAAGCCTTCCCTAGTAATGCAGTTATCCATGAAGGTTGGAATTCTAATGGCTGAAGGGATTTTTATGAAATTTAGTTGATAGATAATTTTCGGTTCATAAAATACGGCAGCAATCGGATATCGGCAAGAATTTCTTCCGAGTAATACATCTGATGAATCCGCTAGTGTATATTATATGAATATTCCATTCTAAAATTAGTCGGACGCAAAAAAACGGTTTGTCCATAGTCGAAAGATTTAATTAAACATATATATTTTGTTTCAGTTCTGGGAAGTAATATCTGATGAGCACGGCATCGACCCCAGCGGGTGCTACCATGGAGATTCTGATCTCCAATTGGAACGCATCAACGTCTACTACAATGAAGCTTCCGGCGGCAAATACGTTCCAAGGACTGTCCTGATAGATCTTAAGCCCGCGACGATGGACGCTGTGCGATCTGGTCCTTTTGGTTGTCTCTACCGCCCCGACAATTTTGTCTATGGACAAAGCGGAGCTGCGAACAACTGGGCTCGAGGGCACTATACGGAAGGGGTGGAAATTCTGGAGTCTGCGTTGGACGTAGTTCGGCGAGAAGCCGAAGGATGCGATTGCTTGCAAGGCTTCCAGACAAGCCACTCTCTAGGTGGTGGAACCGGTTCAGGCATGGGTACATTACTGATCAACCGCATCCGAGAAGAATATCCTGACCGTATCATCCTATCCTTCTCAGTGTTCCCCAGCGCACGAGTTTCTGATTGCGTTGTTGAGCCGTACAACACCACGCTCGCTGTTAATCAGCTGGTGGAAAACACGGATCACACGTTTGCGCTCGACAATGAAGCACTATACGACATATGTTTCAGAACATTAAAGCTGACGACACCAACGTACGGCGACCTAAATCATTTAATTTGCGCTACAATGTCGGGTATCACAACATGCCTCCGCTTCCCAGGCCAGCTAAATGCGGACTTAAGAAAGCTAGCCGTAAATATGGTGCCTTTCCCACGTTTGCATTTCTATACCCCCGGTTTTGCTCCCCTCACGTCTCGAGGAGCGCAGCAGTACAGAGCGCTCACTGTTCCAGAATTGACGTTACAAATGTTTGACGCAAAGAACATGATGGTTGCTTGTGATCCACGGCATGGAAGGTATCTCACAGTGGCGACAATATTTAGAGGGCGAATGTCGATGAAAGAGGTAGACGAGCAGATTCTAAATATACAAAACAAAAACAGCACATACTTTGTAGAATGGATACCAAACAACTGTAAGATAGCAGTCTGTGATATACCTCCTAGGGGATTAAAAATGGCGTCGACTTTTATAGGGAACACAACGGCTATACAAATTGTTTTCAAGAGGGTAGCTGAGCAGTTTGTTGCGATGTTCAGGCGGAAAGCTTTCCTCCATTGGTACACGGGTGAGGGTATGGATGAAATGGAGTTCACAGAAGCAGAAAGCAATATGAATGATCTTATTTCAGAATACCAACAGTACCAAGACGCCACGGCGGACGATGAGGGTGAGTTCGATGAAGAAGCAGAGGGCGAAGAGGGATTGGAGGAATGACATATTTTTTGGTGTTCATTTGTGTATGCCTTTTCTATTACAAAACGAAATATAAAAGCAATAATACAAATAAAAATCTTCAGTTTCATTTGATTATATGCCGGTTACAATAACGCTATAGTAAGGCCCCTAATAGCAATTTAGCCTTGTCAAAACTGGATTAGTCATGGGAACCGGTAAGTTTGCCAATGGTTCACTGCGACTAACGTCTTGTAAATGCTACATATAGCAATGTCGCTTAAGGTAATACCTTAATCTTTTAACACAATTAAATAATATATAATTATATTAAGACTCCAAAGGTATATGTATGCTTTTCCGTTATTTGTGAATCGATTTTAAACTATTCGAAAGAGCATACTTTGATACAGAGGTGATGCCATTGCCACCAAGTCGGCGATGACCAAGATCAGGCAGATCCAGAGAAATCCATCAAATATATGCATGTGGCCAATTATCGCAAACTAAAACCTTTTTGGTTTGTTTAAGTATTGGTTGACATTGTTATTTTCGCGTCATATTGTAGATCATTAAAGGATTGTTCTAGGATAGAATCTGTAATTTTACGTATCTTACTTGCAAACACATAAAAAGACCCCGACTTCATAATCCATTCATTCGTCGCTAAATAATTGTAAAACAATTTAATACTTTAAGACAACATCCAGGCAGGACGAAATTGAAATAGTATATTTCAATTTCAGTATTTCTATACCTGTAACAGCAGTGAGCAGCTATTGCAAATATAGTTGTATACTAGATAAAGAAAAATTAGGTAATTTAATGAATTAAAAATAAATTTAATAAATTTAATGACGATTAAACACTTCAAGAGGAACTTCGAATAAATTATCAGATCAAATGTAATAGACATAGAATATTTATCAGAATTAACCAGGCCATTTAAAATCCTTCATATTAACATTTACCATGAAGCTTCAGCAACTTTTAAATTCAAATGGTTTGGCAGATGATTTACTACTTCAGACATTTGAAAGATAAAGGTCATCGCGCTATCTCGTTTTGATTTAATACATTTCCACAAAATTCTTAACAAACAAGACAAACATTTATTTAAAACAAACACGACATTGAACATTACTCTTCTTCAATCTCTTCATCAAATTCCCCCTCGTCATCAGCCGTAGCATCTTGGTACTGTTGGTACTCAGAAACGAGATCGTTCATGTTGCTTTCTGCTTCAGTGAACTCCATCTCATCCATTCCTTCACCAGTATACCAATGCAAAAACGCCTTCCGCCTAAACATGGCCGTAAATTGTTCAGATATTCTCTTAAACAACTCCTGAATGGCTGTTGTATTTCCTATAAAGGTAGCAGACATCTTAAGACCACGAGGCGGAATGTCACAAACGGCAGTCTTGACGTTATTAGGTATCCATTCTACAAAGTAACTGCTGTTCTTGTTTTGGATGTTTAGCATCTGCTCGTCTACCTCCTTCATGGACATGCGGCCGCGGAAGACAGCAGCGACGGTAAGATATCGACCGTGACGTGGATCACATGCAGCCATCATGTTCTTCGCATCAAACATCTGTTGGGTTAGCTCAGGTACACTCAGAGCTCGATATTGCTGGCTGCCGCGAGATGTTAGCGGAGCGAATCCTGGCATAAAGAAGTGTAGTCTAGGAAACGGAACCATATTAACTGCAAGTTTACGAAGGTCGGCATTCAGTTGTCCCGGAAACCGTAAGCATGTTGTAACCCCAGACATTGTAGCCGACACTAAGTGATTCAAGTCTCCATATGTCGGAGTGGTTAACTTTAGTGTACGGAAGCATATATCATATAAGGCTTCATTATCTATACAGTACGTCTCATCTGTATTTTCTACCAATTGGTGAACTGATAATGTTGCATTGTAAGGTTCCACGACTGTATCGGACACTTTGGGACTGGGAACTACTGAAAAGGTATTCATAATACGGTCTGGATACTCTTCTCTGATCTTAGAAATTAGTAGCGTCCCCATTCCTGAACCTGTGCCGCCTCCGAGCGAGTGTGTTAATTGAAAACCCTGCAAGCAGTCGCAGCCTTCTGCCTCTTTACGTACTACGTCAAGAACTGAATCAACCAGCTCTGCGCCTTCAGTGTAATGGCCTTTAGCCCAGTTATTGCCTGCTCCAGACTGTCCAAAAACAAAATTGTCTGGTCGAAAGATCTGGCCAAATGGTCCTGACCGAACCGAGTCCATGGTGCCGGGCTCGAGGTCAACAAGAACTGCACGTGGCACATATTTGCAGCCTGAAGCCTCGTTGTAGTATACATTAATGCGTTCCAATTGCAAATCGGAGTCTCCCTGATAAGCACCAGTAGGGTCAATTCCATGCTCATCAGATATGACTTCCCAGAACTGAAAACAAACGTTTTTATAAGTTAAAATTTTTATCTCATCTTGTTTCTAATAGTTCTTGGGGATAGCTTTATATTTATGAAGTAATGTCAATTATATACTAACGTTTGTTTTAAAATTCAAAAACGAACTTTTAAAGTAATTTTGTTTCTATGTAAAACCATAAATATCTGAAGTGCGTTAACTTAGCTAAAACGAATAAAATAGAATTGTTTTTGTTGTAACTATTTTACTGTAATGGTGATAGAAGTCACACCATTACACCTTTAATAATACAGTTTTCACGACCCTACGCATACTACATATAATCATATAATCATAACGACAAAGAATATTTTGCAAGACTTGCTAACATTTAATAAATGAAATAAAAAAGTCAATATTTCATATACAAATTTTAATACAAAATAAAAACAAATAAGTGAAGAACCCTCTAATTATAAAATTTCCACAACATGCACAATTCCACAAGTGCACAGATTAGTGCAATAAAAAGTTATAAATTTTATGATGATTTCTTTGATATTTTAACGTTTTGTTTTACTTTATACATGTACATTTTTGAAGCAAAATTAATGAAAAGATTAATTTTGATTGTAATATTTTATCCATTTACCTCTATAAAATATCTAGTGCTTTTTTTAAAATTCACAGATGGTGACTGTTTTTTTTTTCACTTTCGGCCTACGAAATGATTAAGAATCATATTTGTGAATTACTACGTGAAATTAAAGGGGGAGGGTGCGGTTTGGCATATACTACGAGTGGTCACATAGGGGAGGGAGCGATAAAAAAACCCTTACGGCATTGCCAAATTAATGGATACTCCCTATTATTCATATTATTTACTAGCTGTGCCCGCGACTACGTCTGCGTAAAATATAGGTAAAAAAATTAGATTCAATTTTAGCGTGATTATATATAGCCTTTCTCGATAAATGGGCTATCTAACGCTGAAAGAATTTTTCAATTCGGACCAGTGGATCCTGAGATTATCGCGTTCGAAACAAACTCTTCAGCTTTATATATTAGTATAGTTTATTCGTTTAGTCACGTAATACCATTTTTACTAAACAAGATTCTAATCTAGCTATCTTTGTTATAATTTCAATGACACTTACAGAACATCGCAGCTGTCCAAGATGAAAGCAGACACGGCAGTTGTAAGGAAAGAATTTATTCACACCCACGCTGTATTGCGCGCCGTAGAAGAAGTAAAGGCACCAACCTTTCCCGACTCCATTACTAGTGGAGATGTCAAGTAATTAATGATTTATTTTTAGTACAAGTGATTCTAATAAGTTTAGTTATACTATAAGTGTTGAAATTATTAAAACCTTTTAAAGGATAATTAAAAATAGACATGGAATTCTTAAACGCTTTGAAAACATAAACTACAATACACATCACAAAAAATGACCACTCAGCCATCGTGTAGTTTAGGCATTGGACACAAAATTATTATAGGCAACTACGCTGTGATTATTTCCCAATAAAATGCTTGATTGTAGAATCATAAAATAACAGAGAGTATTGATCTAATAAATAAATAAATATATACAGGACTATATGACACACGGACGTCTGTTCCTAAGGTAGACAACTTAATGCCTGTTTAAAGACATCTGTGAAGAATTTAATAAATATTTCGCGACAATAGGACCTCTCTTAGCTAATCAAATTCCAAAACACCTTTACACACTTAAGTTTTATTATTATTAAAAAACAAAATAAGTTCTTGCTTCAGACAATCAACGATTGATTGGATCTAATTTTAACAATAAAATGCAGGAAACTTGTATTTTTTTTTATAAACTCTTCGTTAAAATCCTCAAATGGAACGAAGAAAAACCTGCACAAAACAACAACACCGTAAATTTAAATTGAATGTTAGTTTTATGTTTCATATGATTCTTGATGAGTTTTGAAAAATCTATACGAGAAAATTAAAATGACTTAGTAAGTTTAGTGTAAAATCTGTGCAATGTTTTAATACGAATGCTAAATTAACATTGGTCCATGTCATAAACCAGCTATGCCCGCGACTATGTGCGCGTAAAATTAGGTTAAAAAAAATAGATTAAATTTTAGCGTGAAAATAAATAGCGCATAGCCTTTCTCAATAAATGGGCTATCTAGCGCTGAAGAATTTTTCAAATGGAATCAGTGGTTCATGAGATTAGCGCGTTCAAGCAAACAAACAAATTCTTCAGCTTTATATATTAGTATAGATGCACACATTCATTTTTATATACATATAAAAGCGTCACCTAACAAAATCTCGAAAACCGCTTGGCGTACTGAGATGAAATCTGGCAAGGATGTACTTTAAACTTAGTAGACATCCGCTAAGAAAGGATTATTGGATGTGATCAAATAAAATTTGCGGAAAACAGCTAGTTATCCTAAATAAAGGTTTCGTTACAATATGTCGTGACTTATCGTTAAATATTTGTCATACACATGTTTAAATATTGCTAACTACATGTCTGCCTGCTGCGGTAGAACGCATGATATAAAACCACGCTATTTGGCGTGACGACGGATGGTTGAATATTTTAGTATGGCGAATGTGAGCCGAGATTCCTTTATACATTTCCGTCAGATTATTACATCTGATCCTATGGGGACAGTGTCCAGATTTATTTTCTACTATATTTACTTCTCTTTTTAGGGTTCCTACAAGGAACACTTATAGTCTCACTCCTTACGTCCGTCCGTCATCTGTCCACCCACTAGGTCCCACCCTAGGATTTCCAAACTATTGATGTAAAGACTTGAAATTTTCCATATTGATAGGACATGCTAAAAACTTATTAAGAAAATTATTTTGAGTGAAATTAGACATTAACTTAGTTATTTAACAAATACCTTTAACCACACCCAGCAGATGCAGATTGTATGTATACATCCCTTAATCGGGGCGGCCTCTGTACAAATCAAACACCTGTCTCTGATGCACAACTCCTCACGATCTCTGCAAACCGAGTATTTATAATTGAACTATAGTAAACACTTGATAGAAAGTCTGTCTAGCGTCCAAGGCGCTGAACAGGTTCATGGGTTTGCATGCTGACTGCTTAATCTTCTTTAACAGTAAGTATCTCTTTTGATAATTAAATCAACGTCCCTAGATAATAAGTTGTAAATGAAAGTACACTTACAAAAAAAAAGACAAATACTCGTCGATGAAAACGTAATTGGAGAAGGCAAAACCACCCAATGCATTTCTAGATCAGCATCTAGACAACTGTCTCTGGTAAATTTTGTCTCCCTAAAGATAATGGGAAATGTGAATGAAGATTGCGTGAATAGTCCATTGCCAATTGTATTAAATTCCTGACTGATATCAAATTATGGACTCAGCAAGAGACGCCCTTATTTTTAATTCAATGAGTATGAAATGAATAATCATTATGCATAAGGAACTGTATCTTTTGATACCAATAGTCTTGAACAAAGTACTACTTGTATAATACTTGTATGAACAACAACAAATTAAAAATTAATGACTTCAATTTAATGCAGCGTTGTTAAACTGGAATAAAAGAAAAGGTCAGTTTCGAATGCTATTCACAAATTTCTATAGATTGCACAAATTTCTTATAGCACAATATTTCAATATGTATAAACAAAGCACAAATTTTCTTTGAATGAAATCCTATTTCGGGATTTTTAATTTAATGATATCTCAAGAATGGAAGTCTTTATTCAGGTGGAGCTGTGCGTGGAAACATTGGGAGAGGTGGTATCTCTGCTCGCCAGAGACGACGTTGGTCCGGTCGAGGCCGATAGGGGAGAACTGGCGAGGTCCCTACTACCCACTGTCTTAAGAATCGCCGCGACCATGATGAGGGATCGAAATAAAGAAGAAGGAGTGTCCAACGACGACCCTCTCTTAGTAAGTATTACATTGTATTAACCTAACATACGGACCCACAAAGGTGAACCAATAATGCTCTATGGATAGAGCCGTTTTATATATGTGAAAATCAACTGTTGCTTGTCAGCTTGGGTGGGATCTTAAAAGGAGTCGCCTGAATTTGGAGGAGGGTCAAGAGCAATTCTTCTAGACTGACTAAAGTTTCAACAGTTGTATTCTTGTCATTATATAGTACTTTATTTAACGCAGTTGAATTATCACTACTTTCCTTAGTCACTGCAACGTGCGTGAACGGCTGGCTCGATTTCGCTAATTCTTTTTATGTTGTGTTTGATATTATCAGGAGAAGGTTCTTATGAAAGAAAAAAATTAAGGTTTTACGCGAAAAATTAAATTAATTAAGAATACTTAACCACCATATTAAATTATTTTTAATGTAACCTTAGCACTTTTGACAAGAGGAACGGGAAATGGAAAGGTAACAGGAACTGGAACGGGGACGGGGATGGGAAAGTGCAGGGAATCGGGAACGGGGATAAAATTATAGAATAATAAAATGTAGAAAACAGTAAGTAACCTAATAGGCGGGCAGGACAACGTCTGCCGTCTCCGTTAGTTTACTAAAGATACAGATGTGATCGCTACTTCAGAATACTTCCAATAGATAACGTCCTATACGTATCGTAATATATATATTGACTAACGACGAGGCGCCGTGTAATATACCGTAAAATATAAGGTCAGTGTCACGATTTATGGAAAAGACGTAAAGGAGATTGGTTAATTGACAAACGAGCCAAAATTCGGGCAAGACAACGTCTGCCGGGTCCGTTAGTATCCATTTATTTATATTTAAAAAAAACGTTTACCTCTTTATGTTATATTTGTACCGACGTCAACGTCCTAGAGGGCGTATTATCAGCCGGTAGCTGTACGCATGACCTGTATCGAGTAACTGGAACGCAGCCATACACCTGGAAGTAACGCTCATTTAACGCCACCTCCGATGGAGCGCTGGAAAATTGCAATACGTTGTTTTTTTTTTAAAAAGCCTGAAAATACGACGCGCTCGGATTGTTCTCATCGCTTTTTAGGGTTCCTTAGTCCTACATAGAACTTTTATAGTTTCGCTCAGTCCGTCCGTCCGTCTGCAAGATGTTCTTCCCTGATTTTAAAACATTTCAATATAGAGACTTGAAATTTTCCATTTTCATAGGAGATGCTTAAAGTCATTAGGAAAATTATTTTGGGTGAAATGGGACTACGACTTTTGAAATTATCGAATGAATACCTTTATCGCGTATCAGATTCAGCACCCTTCTATTTGTATTTTCGTTTTATTAGCCTGTTGTGTCCCACTGCTGAACAAAGGCCCTCTCCTCTCTTAGACCACTCTACTCTATCCAGGGCTAACCCAATCCACTCCTTTCCCGCAAAAGCGTCCAAGTCATAGAGCCACTTGTTTCCACCAAGAAACAAGTGGCTTTATGACTTGGACCGAAGGCCACTTCGGTGGCC
>JANCMC010001224.1:0-67968 GCA_024363005.1 Charaxes varanes
CGCTTATATTGTGGAGGATTTGGCTGTGGGGCGAGTTAAGATGACTGATGGCCGTCTGACGTCATCCTCGGAACTCCCACGATCCATACAACGCCACGACTAGTATCCCTCAGTGACATTAATTGGGACCAACTATTTTACGTACCTACCGAAACACGGGAAAAATCGTATATCAAATATAAACCAGTGTTAGAATGGACCACCCATCCATCATCAGGCCGGCCAAGAGCCATTTAACCTAGCAATCGACCCATCCGATATTGTATATATAATCTATTGGTGTATTTTCCTTGCTAGTTTCTAAAGAGCACATTATTATCATTTTGTCTCTTATATTATAACTTGTGCTCTCACAATTGTTATTAGTATGGGTTATGTTGTTTGTATTATTAATTAGCATTTAAAATGGCGAAAATTAGTCACTCCATTTGTCTAAGGCCAGCGCATCTGAGAGCTTTCTGTTAATTGCTGTTTGCCGGGGGCGTTGGGTGTAACTTTGAATTTTTGCCAAAGCAGAGTTTGTCAAAAGCAAACTATCTTTTTTTTGATAACTGAAATTTTAAACTGGAAATCCTACTTTGATAATTTTCTATATTAATATAATTGTTAATAGTGCAAAATCTCCCCAAAAACTTGGAAAAAATCACCCCAAAACCTTGAAAACTTTTCACATTTAGTTGACGAAAACAAATTTTTTACAGCAGTTAACACTGTTTGGATGATTTTATCGTATATATCTCATGTCGGATATATACAAAGCCTATCTCGCGATGTGACAGATAGTTCGATGTGAACTCGATACGACCAGCCGAGTTATCGCTGATAACATAAATATCGATTAGTTTTTATCAGCATATAACCCATTTGTTTCTTATCAATGACGCATTTTAATTAATTACATAGTCTCCTCCTAATAAGCTCTGTAAGGTGCCCATAAAGCCGTAACATTTGCAAGAAATTACCTCATACAGATTTGATTATATTAGTCTTCCTCCTCCCATTATATAGACGTCGCATATTCAAAATTAATGTAAGGGTAAACAACGTGATTCTTTCTCCTAAACTTTACAGTGCCATTTTTTTATATTACAAGTGACCAACGGGAGACGGTTCATCGCCTAAGTAAATACTGACGCCCATGACCATCTGCACCAGTGTATGCGCTGCTGGCCCTTGAAGAAGTGTTTAAGCTTTCGGGAACTCTCACAAACCAAACGAGACGCGACCACAAAACAATCATTTGACGTGGCAGCATTGCCACCTAGATATATGTAGATTTAATAAATCGTTCTTCTTCGTCCTAGTGTTATTCCGGTCTAGTGACAGAGTCCACTTAGAAGGCCAAGGATGTGGTCGTGGGGCGAGTTAAGATGAATCTCTACAATCGCACCACTAATATCATTCGGGGACATTAAGTGCCTTCTGAAACACGGAGTGGCCTGGGTGTTTGAGAACCAGTGTCAGATTTACCCATCTATCACCCGGCCGCGCTTAGAGCTACTTAACCAAGCGATCGACTCAAATGCCTGTCACTAATTAATCTACAATGTCCTTAATCAAACTTATCAGGGTCAATTATTAACATAATAAATCGTTATTTATTCCTAAAGTATTTTCGTCGCAACAGTACCCAAGTCAGCTGCTAGACGTACGTCACTTGTCAGCGCTGCCGCGAGAATCAGTGGTTAGCGGCAACATCGCGTGCGGCGGTCCCAAGTTCGAATCCGATCAATATCTACCCTTAAAGCTTACGGAACACTGAAACAACCGAATTCATGTACTAAGTACATTCGTGCTAAGCTAACTAGAAACAAATACAGTTTTCAGCCGCAATAGCCCAGTGCTTAGTAGTTTGGAATGACATTTTTTACTGCATGAATCACAGTGAGTGTTTCAAGGTACTGCCACGCTTGCAGCCCTTTCGGCCTGCAGCCGAATATGTGAGGCGCGTCATGGTACCAATACTTCTCGCTGACATAAGATCGTTGTGACGAATTGAAGTGGCGGCAATGTTGTCACGTTCCTTAGAATTTCTATTCCATATAATAGAAATTCTGAGGAACGTGACAACATCCTCCGAGCAACATATTGTGGTAGCAGGATACTATATGATAAGATAAGGTTAAAGCCAAGATACAAAGAAAGAGAAGGGTGATTAAGTATAATTAACAGAGATTAATATATAGAGCTGCCAAATACCACCAGAATCTATTATAATTAGATTCTAGTGGTAATATCTAATAGATAGTAACTAACAGATTACCTAACAGATAATTATAATTAAAAGCGAAAAGTACTTAACACGAAATTCCGAAAATTGCGGTATGCACAATTATGAAATTTGACTAGAAATAGTTTGTAGTTAGTAGACATTCGCTGACAAAGGATTTTTCGATAAGACCAGATTAAGAAGATCTCGCTTTTTGCGCGGACCGAGTCGCCGGTACCAGCTAGTATCAGGATAAGTGAAGGTTAAATAGCAGGTAACCGCGTCGTCCGGAGTGTCTGCGAGGGTGTGGTGGTTAATTATTTTCACTAAAATATGCGATGTCACACGAGGGGGGGAGTTGTCGAAAATGTGAGTCTAAGCAGCGCCTCCCTTATAAAAATCCACAGTTCTTTAGTCACCTCAGAATCTCTCCCTAAATTTTCTATAGATATAGAGCAAACAAACATTTCATTAGAGGTAGCGCGGTCCCATTTTTGAATAGCCTTCCAAAACTAGGAGGAGGTCGGTTATTAGAAAACTAGTTTTGGGGTGGGTTACCCATCTGTCAAACGATCGCGGTAAGAACTGCTTAACCTAGCAATCGACTCAAATGCCGACAATTAATACCTACCTGCCTTAACATAACCATTATAAAATAAAATTCAACCTAACTGTTACAACTTAATTTTAGTTTACATTCGCTTACTTCTTATAACTAATCAATTAATAAAAACTTCGCTTTTCTACTTCCACGAGATTATTCTCAGGTATAAAAATGTATAAAAGTTTTTCACAATTTTCTCTTACCTATAACTGCAGCGGCGAAGGGAAACTCGAAAGAACTTTGTAATTCAATAATGTTCATTTTCCATTCTCCGCAATGACTGTTGCCGTAAATTTAATTCACCCGCTTTCAACCAATGAAGGCAATTTTCTTTTACATAATATGCACACCAATTTACGACTTAACGACGTCTTACATAATAATAAGTAAAGATAATCTACGAGATCTTTTATAGGGCTATTTAAAATCCCAGAATAAATTGATATTTTTCTTTAATAAGCGATGGGACAGGAAAGGTGTCCTATTGCTGAGAAAAGGCCTCCTTCTTGATTCATCGTCCTCTTTACTGGGCCAATCTCATGCACAACTTCCCCGCAAAGGTATTGAAATCCTTGCACCACAAATTCTGCAGGCCGAGGTCTTCCTCGGCCTGCAGAATCGACGAGGGGTGTGGCGCTACCTCTAATTAGATTGTCAAGAGTAAAGGAAAGGGATGGAGTAAAAGAATATAAAGGTAGATGGAGAGGAGAGAAAGGGTGCGGACACCACTGTCATGGACGATTCAAGGGGATCGACAATAGCAGCTAGGATAGACCGAGGTCGCGTACCCGTGGTGGATCTGACCAGTAATCGGACAGATAAAAGAAAGATCCACCCCCTAGATTCAAAAAGTATATTTAAAAATACCTTGTCTACATATTCGGAATGTATTCAGGAAGAATACCTGAAACTCTTTGTAGTTGTGCTTAATACTGTTTTTTCCCCTACAAGTAAGCTTAAAAGCTTGTTCAACCTTCCTCTGCAACGCGATGGACCCGGCACCCGCACGGTGAATTCATGGAATGCTAAGAAATTCGTGTCTGATTAAATTTAATATCGTTTCTGGTGTTCGGTTTCTTTTGTTTTGGTTTCAGTCTAACCTTCTGCCATTGAGTTATCGAGGCTTCGAATCCCGGGTTTTCTAATTGTAGTAGCTTTCTTACTTACTACACCAGCGAGTTTGTCAAAAGGACGTATAAATAATACTAAAGTATATAAAAATCTCACGTTTCAAATATCAACACACCATTAGTGTTGAACGGATATAAGGCCGAAGGTTACGGATCCTGGTGACATACAAACTGTCAACGCCCTATCAAAACATGAAAGGAACACAATGTTTTCTTAACGCTAATGTATCCAATTTAAGTATGTGAATATGTTTTTTTTTCATACATCAATGAAAAAGTACTGGTTTGGCTGAGTTTTTCTTTATACCTACTGCAATAAGTTATCTTCAACAATATTAGGAATACATTGAGGTATGATCAGACGCGGATTCAGTCTTTAAAAAAGGTGGGCGCCCGATTTTTGGCTAACAAAGGGGCATTCCCTATTCATCATTATTAACTTTGCTCATTTATAGGTATCTAGAAGCGGGAACGTCAGATGAACAAGCGTCCAGGAAACAAAAAATCTTAAAAAATACTCTCGCACCTGATAAAAGAGTGATAGAATTGAGCTGTTTAACAAAGACCTTGAAAGTGTGACGTCACAAAACCATTAGGGTTGTGGCATGCCCATCGTGCCCACAACGGTGGATCCGCGCCTGGATATGTCTAGGATTCTCGTTACGCCTCCAGATAAGCTTTTTTAAAAACCACTACAAGGAAACTTTACGATCATAGACTAAAGAGATTCTTACCGATTTCAGTGCATCCTACTATCTTTGTACTATAAAGGCATTACATCATCAGGTAATAAAAAAGTTGGTTAATAACAAGATCCTAGAAAAAAAATCGGATATTTAATCTCAAATAATAAATTCCATACTCCTTTTAATATATATTACAAGGGACAAACAAGCAGGCGGTTGGCCTAAGTGGCTACTGATGCCTTAGGACATCTGCACCAACAGAATTCTCGCAGATGCATTACAGACCTGTATGAAGAGGTTTGGGCCACCGGGACCTCTCACAAACCGAACGAAACGCGACAACAATACCATCACTTGACATGACAGCATTATCGCCACTGCAGGCCGATCTTATGTGAGAAAGGTACACTGGTACCCGGTTTAAAGAAATTAGATATAGGCGGGCCACACTGTAAAATAATTATATAGAAACAGGTGTCAGTTATCTATTTATGTAGGTAAACATGGAACTTCCTCCTCTTTAGAAATCTTTTTAACCGACTTCAAAAACGGAGGTTGTCACTTTGACTGTGCGTTAATTTTACTCAGTGAGATAAACGTGTGTTACGCGATTACTCTGCCGATTTTGATAATTCTTTTTTTGTTTGGTAGACCATACTTTAGAAATAATACCATAAAAATTTATCAAAATCGGTCTGGTGATTTTTGAGAAATCAACAAAATTCTAAAAATTTATACATGCATATGACATTGAATAGAGTACTCGATTGATTATAATATATCTTCCTAAACGTTTGTTATACCAAAACGGAAGAGTAGAGCACACATTGAAATGTATAGTATAGTAAAAATAGACGACGAAAAAAAAAGTCATTTAAATAATTTTCTAAACCACATAATGTTAAAACAATTTTAACCGAGGCATTATTATCACAGCAAGAAGCAAAAACGCAAAACTACTCAGTAAGAAAATCAAAAAGGTCTACGTAAAAATAGTTGAAAATCATTTTACAGATTATAGAGAATAAGAAAACAATTATATTTTACCTCTCGCAATAGTTATCCTGTTTCAAGCAAATTTCCTTTTAAATATAGACCATTTGAGAGACAAACAGTCGTGTAATAACAGTTATTATAACATTTTTCTCATGAACTCAACAAAAAATTGTATGCGTCCGTGTTGAGGATACAAAACGCAATGGTCGTCACCAATATGTGATACTTGTATTTAAACGCGACCGAGGATAAATTGCATTTCCATAAATTGTTCATATAATGACCCCTATACACTAAACCTTCTTGAATGCACGTAAATTATGAAGATTATAGATTTTAAACATAATTAGGTTCTAGTGTCGTCTTATATATGAAATTCCACGTGTATATTCCTTATAAACTAGAAAATTGACTGAACCGATTGTGATTTTAGGGGAATCTTCAGTTTTACTCAATGAGTGATCATGTAAAATATTTTAACGTTAGAAAAGTAACTATTTTTTGGCATGCATGAGAAGCTAAACTACTTTGCTTTAATCCACCAATGAATACGAGGGAAAATCAGGAGATAGACTCTACAAAGGTTCGTAAAGTGAATAACCTTTGTGGAGTCTATCTCCTGATGATGCTTCGGTGTCGAAGCGAAATGTGCGTTGAGGCACATCGGAAAGTCAGTGTAGTGCTGTCGGTAATTCCCAGGGTCCGCTTTACTACCAGATTTATAATTTTATAAATTGGTGTGACTTTAGCAATTTGGATGCCATCAGGGAATTTTTCCTGTACAAGATATTTGTTTATACAGTTTTTTAGGTTATGTTTTATCAATTTTTTTATGCCATTTATATCTTTTACGGTTGTGCCATCATATTCGCTACTAGTGTTTGAATCCAGATTGTCTATTATTTCACTAATTTATTTATTTGTTTCTATTCTAATTGTAATAAATCAAGTAACATAATTGTGACGGTGTTCGTTTTATGCCGGAGCCAGACATAGCTTACAGTGTTTGTACATTTTTGTCCTTGAAGACTACAAAGTACTACAAAATGAAATGATGATTCAAATGAAACTACATATGTCTGGCTCCAACATTGTTGTATTGTCATGTGATTGCGTGAAGTCATGGAGATAATGGTTTGACTGGCCCGTTGGCGCAGTGGGCAGTGACTCAGCCTTCCGCTCCGGGATCGTGAGTTCGATTCCCGCCTCGAGTCTGGGTATATTATCTATATGTACGTATTTATATATTTCTACAAAAAAAAATATTTGTGTATAACAGGAATCTGGTATCTATAACACAGGCATTAAGTTGTCTACCTTAGGAACAGACGTCCGCGTATCATATAGTCCTGTACCTAATTATTTATTTAGTCGCAATGGTAGTGTTTTTTTTATCTTCTACGCTAATTCAAAACCAACTGTAGAAAAAAAGTCATCAAAACACTGACGGGAAACCTGTTTCTTACTTAAAATCTAATGAAGTTAAAAAATTCATAAACACTGAAAGAAAATAAAGTGAAAAATCGGAATGAAAACTTCAAAAACATGACGACAGCTTGTTAGCGAGTGTGAGGTGTTCTACTATGGCTGTTTTATACCACAGCGAAGTTAACAAGCTGGTTGTTCCAGCACGAGTTTTGACCTGGAAAATATCCTTTCAAAAATGTAATAAAGTTCCACTCGACTGTTAATGACTGCGGCAGACTTGCGTGAAGGACTTGGACTGTATCTGGTATATTTTTAGCTGTTCTTGGAATCTTCTAGGGAACGTAATTGAGAGTAGAGACGCATTATACATACGAATTCAAGTGGCAGGTAACACTCAATTAAATAACTGATAGAATCAGGCGATAGTTTGCGGAAATCCATTACATGCATGAAAAACTAAACTACTTTGCTTTAATCCGCGAATGAATACGAGGAAAAATCGGTGTAATGCTGCAACCCCTGCTGGGATCCTTCCCCTGCAATGCCAGTGACCTGTGACCCGCTCGACGAATCCATGAAATGGTAAGAAATTCGTCTCTATCTCAAATATACCTAAATAACCAAGGCCAAGAGCGTGTCAAAACACGCTTATAGAGAAGGATTTCGTAACTGATACGCAATAAAAGTATTTGTTAAATAACTTCAAAAGCTGTTGTCTGATTTCGCTAAAAATAATTTTCCTAGTGAGCTTTTAGCATGTTATATCAACATGGAAAATTTCAAGTCTCTTCATCTAGTAATTTGGAAATCCTAGACGGAGGGTCCCGTATAGGGGTTCCTTGTGTCCTACCTACGGAACTCTAAAACCTATTAGAAAAAAGATAATAATTTTTCTTTACCATTGATAAAAATCGAGGACATAGTAATTAATATATTGATCTCGTACATTCTAATGGCGCCTTAATTCGGCCACGAACGGTCGATGTTCTAGGAAGTGCGTCAGGCATAATCTTGGGAGATTAAAGAAACACACGCTTGGATACCGGTTTAGAAATGACGAATTGCTGTTTAAATGAACTGGTTGTACCTAGTTTGTTTTTGGAAATAGCCCGCACCGATATTAATGACCGAGTGAAAATTCCGACGTACTCTCACCGAGTCTGTGTTTACAACTATTCAAATCAATACAAATTGTTTATTTGCTGATACGGGTACAACATTGATGTTATTGTTCGTCTTCCTAGTGCTGTTCCGGTTAAGTAGCAGGGTCCGCCTAAATTGCCGAGGATGTGACTGTGGGGCGAGTTAAGATGACCGATTGCCTTCTGTCATCATCCTCGGAACCCCCACGATCTATGCAACCTCATAACTAATATCACTCTGTGACATTAATCGGGTCCCACTGGTTTACGTGCCTTCCGAGGACACGGAGGACGTTGGATATTCAATACAAACTAGTGTTAGATAGGGTCACCCATAAAACACCCGGTTGCAGAAAGAGCTAGTTAATCTAGCAATTGACCTAATCTTTTAAAATTGTAGCTAAGAGCCATCTCAATAACGTCAGCTTTCAAACAAAAAAGTCGCATGAAAATCAGTCTCTTCTTTTAGAAGCTACAATGTCATATAAAGACGTAAATAAACGTAATAGAGATGCCTGTTTTTTTATATTAAAAAAAATACAACATAAATCCAGTAACATAAGCGGTAGAGGTAGGAGCAAGGGGTATACCAGCAAAATCTCTATACAACCTACTAAAAGACCTTGGCTTGTCAAGAACAAAAAAATATAAACACGACAAATGAGGAGGGGCGCCCTGGTTGGATCTCACTCCATCCTAAAATTAACCAAGAGCCGGCACTGTCAACCCTCTTAACTCAATGGTTATGGGCAAAAGTGATATAATGTTATTGAGTGATGTATAAAATCTTTAATACCATTTTTCTGTATTATATCATGGTATTAATAGTATCGAAATTTAATCTTGACGCATGAAAAATATATAGTTTTCCAGCTGATAGTTGATCTGGAAGGTTTGCCTCTCAAAGATATATTTTGCATTATACTAACTACAGTTCTCGCATTATTTCTTTACGTGACTCCGAACAAAAGACATCTCTTGAAACGAAAATTACGAGTTTCCTTGTCCAGGTGGCGATTCAAATCGCACTGGTCTTGTGTAACGTCGCACGTGCCACTTTTGTACTTTACTACCAGATCTATCCCACTAAGCACTTATGTTGTACAACTTAAGGGTCACTATTCAACAAAAGGAAAGAAACATCTTTGCACGGGTCCAACCATAGTTCAAGATTCTAAGCTGCATCAAACACCATACTTCAAGCATAAGAATATGTCTCTTATGAGCTGTTTCATAAGAGTCATTTTGAATGTACATAAATGTAATAATATATGTGCAATTTGGAACAGTGTATCGGCACAGACGTTTGAGGTAATATCTCACTGATAGCCAACTTTGTGTCTACAATAGTGAACGATATATTTGCCTTGCTTCATATTCTTTATTTTTTAACATAATTTTCAACTCAAACTGCATTAGAAGAAATCGTCGAAACTCCAGAGCATAGTTAACGCATACCAACAACAACAAAAAACATAAATATAATTGATTAAATCAGGCATTACTTTGCGGAAATCAATGACTATATAAACTACTTTGCTTAAATCGTTTATTTGTAAAGTCACTTTACGAATAACGTTTGTAGATTCTATCTCCTGACGATGCTTCGGTGTCGAAGCGAAACGTGCGTTGAGGCTCATAGGAAAGTCAGTGTAGTGTTTGGTGGCCGTGAGTCGGTGGTGTAGCTTTCGGATTGCACAGCATTGCACCGATTTTCCCTCATATTCATTCGCGGATTTAATAAAAGTAGTATAGTATTTCATAGTTGGATATCCTTATCACGAAATAGAGCTCTGTGGAAGTCAATGGAGGAGGCCTATGTCCAGCAACGAACGGAATGGCGTAAACACGTACTGGAGGGTCGCAAATATTGTGAAGAGTCCGAATTCGCGGTACTTGCTGGGGGTGAATCTTCCTTTATCTGTCCGATAACTAGTCAGATCTACAACGGCTCCACGACCCCGGAGCACCCTAACTGCTATTGTAATTAGTGGAAGGTCGCGCATTTTTAGACTGAAACATCTAATAACACGAGTAACCATGTATCGTGGTGTTTAAAGAGAATAGTTCTTCACACTCTTATGAACAACTACCCGCTTCTATTTAATACACTAGATTATGTATTGACTAAAAAAGGACTACATTTTTTCTAAATAAGATATCAGCGTTGCCTATTGGTCCAGTGATAAGCTCTGATAACGCTTCTCATCAGCAGAAAGACAACACAAATAAAACACTATTTGCCTCGAAAGCATCATCAGGAGGCCTGCCTCCTGGATAGCCATCCTGCCTCCATACAAGACCTGTTTTGTATTAAAAAATATTTATTATATAATACCCTACAACAAAATTAAAAAAATTCAAAGCCAAATGTTGATAAGGTTTTGACCGAAATCACCCGAATCTGAATCTTTTCTGCCAAAACTAGATAGAAATACAACACAAGTTATTCCAAAAGCGATAAGCTTGGAATACAATATTAGTTATTCCTAAAGTATTAAGTTCGGAATACAACACCAGTTATTCCTAAAGTGCTAAATTGGACATACAACTCTAAACTGATAACCTCTGACTATAACACCGGTTATTCCTAAACTGCTAAGTTTATAATACAACTTTAGCTATTCCTAAAGTACTAAACTCGGCATCAACACTAGTCTAGTTATTCATAACGTGCTACAGTCGGTATGTTAAGTCCATACACCGTGGTATTCGGTTATCTTTGAATCTGTAAGTATGGTAAAATAATTAGCATGCGAAGTGAGGCAAGCGTTCAAATGTATTCGCGTCCTGGCAACACCCACGTTTCAACGGACCGCTTGATTGATAACTTAGCTTTTTCATTTATTTTCGGCCTATGACATACGAGGAAATAGGACCACATTAATTTAATTATATAACCACAACATTATTAAAGGAACAAACAACAAGGAAACACGTTTTAATAATCATAATTGTTTAGTTATCTATACTAATAGATAAAACTGATCTCACGAGCTACCGATCCGATTTGAAAAATTCTTTCAGTGTTAGCTCATTTATCAAGGAACGCTATAAGATATAAAGTATATATGAAATGTGTCTCAGTCACTGTACCCGTACGAAACTAGCAAGCAAACGAGAGAAAGGCGGTGAAAGATGTTATCACGTACATTGGTATATCCACAAACCAAACGAAACGCGACAGCAATACCATCACTTGACGTGACAGCGTTGCCGCCACTTCACGCCGATCTTATGGCTCTAATATGTCGTTATGCAATTACCTCGTCCCTCTTTGGGAAGCCGTGGCATGCGCCATACAATTGCGCGGTGCTGGTGTTCATACTTGGCCTGGCCTGATGTCACTTCGATTAGCGACTCCTGAAGAGTATCGACGGCGCCAAGAAACCGTTCTATGCCTTTAATCTTGCCAGTACGCCTGTTTATAGAAAATTCAGCGATCATTACAAGACGCTTTCCCCTTCTTCTACCTAGAGCTATCCTGGTCTACTAACAGGGTCTGCTTAAATTGCAGAAGATGTGGGTGTGGGGCGAGTTAAGATGACCGACTGACGTCTGCAGTCATCCCCGGAACCCCTACAATCTTTGCAATGTCACAAGTAGGTAATATCAGTCAGTGACATTAATGCCGATTATTTCAAGTCACCTGATGGAATATTAACAGTACAAAGAAACAGTATGTTGACCAAATTACTCAAGTAAGAATCATATTTTAGGATTGTTCACAAATGACAAACTAAAGTGCTTTGCTTAAGTCCATGAATCAATACGAGGGAACGTCGATGCAATGCTGCAACCCCAAAGCCACACACACACATTTCAGATTTCGGCGCTATCTTCTCCCCTCATTTAGCGTGTGACGTAATCTATGCATGGGCCCTAAACAGAATAGGAGTAATATAAGGTTCGTGACAGATGCTGCAATGCTTACCTGTGTGCGGATTTGACGGACCCGTATCGGAAGTGCTTCTCGACGCGGAATAAGTAAATCCAGCATTCTGGGATGGGAAATCGGATGGCTACATCCTCGCATGGTACCTGACCCAGTTTCCTGGACGCGAAACCCGGCACAAGAACGTCGGCACGCAATTCCACCTGTAGGTCAAAAGGTTTTTTGAAGTAAAACTTCTTTACACACGCTTTACTTGGGGGGGAGGAATAAGCCGGTTAATGCGTGTCGAGAGCGTTACGAAAAGTGAGATTGAGCGGATACGGAAGTTGAGAGGGAGATATAAGTTAGTGAAGATAGAAAGATTTATGGTTCAAGTAAATTGTGAAAAAGTGTATAAAATTGTAAATTTATCTGAAAGTTTCATTCTACATATAAACATTTTTATATATACACATAGATGGAGCTAAAGAAATTTTACTTCAGTCTTGTGGTTGAAACTCAATTTTTTTGCACACTTTATTTTTTTATTGATTACGAAGGGTTAATTTAAGTGACTACCGATGCGAACGCCCATTAACATATGCACCACCATAAGGCTCGCAGTTGTGTTGGCGGCTTTTGAAGAAGGGTTAAGGCCACCATTTCACAAACCGAACGAAACGTTTAGTAGTTAAAACAATATTATAATTTAGACCCCCCTACTTGTGATCAATTTGATAATTAAAAGAAAAACTAATACTTATGGATGCACGACTGAGTAATCTCAGTTCGATCTAATCGCGCATTCGCGTTCTATTAGGACAATCGAAACCTTAGTCTTTAGTAGGGTCACGAGAAATATTTTCAAAGCAACTATTGTAGCCCTACTAATGACTATAAAAGGATCAAATACCTTATTGCCGGTAACACACCACACCGCTTTCAGTTGGAGTGGGAGCTCGCGATTCTTAGGCGGGCGGACCCGGAATCGCATCAGCTCGATGTAGCAGGCGTCGGGTGGCTTGAACCTGTACGAGCCGAAAGCATAAACTTATATATGTACGTACTCCGGCCCTTTTGTGGGGACACGCGAGACCACGTAGTGCCTCCAAGAAAATTTCGAAAGTATCTAAAAATTGCCATAAAAAGTGAAAAAATTAAAGAAATTAATAATGAAATGGGCACGTACAACTCTGTCCACTTGATAGAAGATATAATTCTTTAGAAACTTTATTCACAAAGTTCATTTATATGTGTATCTCTAAAATTCGTCTCAATAATCTTTGTCTCAATGCTTTTTATTTGTTTAAAGGCTTTTATTTAACAAATTTGTCAGCTCCATCATAGTCTGAACTTACATACGTCATTAAAATCTATTTAACACAAGCATATAAACCATCTTGACTTCATCCGATGTCGTCGCTTCCAAAAAGATTTGAAACATGCCCATATCTCTACTATTAAGTTTCTTCTTCTTGCCAGCGTTATCCAGGTCTAATAACATCTGACGTTATCCTAGAAACCCCCACGATCTCTACAACCTTATGACTATATAATATCACAAAGTGACGTTAATCGGGTCCAACCTTCACGTGCCTTCCACACTGCTTTTTCACGTGTTTTTTATCATGTGCCTTTCGAAACACGAAGGAGGTCAGATATCAAATATAAGCCAGTTCTAAAATGGAACACTCATCTATCACCCGCTTGCTGCGCAAGAGCTACTTAAAATACTTACAAATGCCGACCACTGATTAGGCCACGACCACCTCATCATAATTAAGGTTAAGCTTCTTTATTAATGCTCTTCTATGTGGCTCGTTCTATTCAAGACATATTCTATCAACAGATGTCGAACATCATCTTCTGAACCACATAGTAAATAATCAATGCTTATAACACTTGTATCAATGAGAATGTTAGTATAAGGGATTGGGAAGACTTACTTGATAATCTGATCTTCACCGAAGGCATGCGGTTGCACGCATGCATGGAACTCGGGCTCCTCGACGCGTATCCACTCTTCGGTGGCTACGGGGATGATGTCATGGCGTCCCACCACCTCACGCCCCTGGCGCCTTAGATCGTTAACCCCTAACTCGATGTCAGGCATGCCTGCATCAGAACACATACCCCAATGCTTTTAAGGGTCGTTCAAGTATTACGTAACACAATTGGGGGGGGGGGCCTGCATACTGAGCAATTCATACTACGACGAGATAGAGATGTGATGTTATATCTCCTAAAAAGGAATATGTACGCATGTATTGCGTGTAAGAAGTAATTTGTTTTAGTTATTATTACCGTATAGGCGACTAAAACAATAACAAAGGAATTTAAATGACTTTTCGGTATTTTAATTTGTTACGGCTCGTGTTAAGGCGCGTTACATGGGTTGGGGGGGGGGTTAAAATTTTCAAAAATTTGCGTTACGTAATACTTGAACGCATCCTTAAAGGACCATTCTAATTCGTCATTTGATCAGCTACTTGCTGTCTCCCGTAACTTCGCGCGGATATAATTGCGAGGCCCTTTGGATTCCTTAATCCGGCCATATCTACAAATCCGTTCTTAGTTGATGTCTACTATACTCTAACTATAAACTACCTCATTGCTCAAATATCATCTTTGAACGTCCCGCGGTTCCCCTGTTATATATATAGATTAGTTACTGCCCGTCATTTCTTCTGTTTCTGAATTTTATTTGTTTGAAAAACCATTTACAAGTCTATATACCGAATCGAACGACTCGTTTGCCCCTTGTTACAAAGAAAAAAATAAAAAACACCTAAACAACACTAGCTTGCTAGACTAGTAGGTGTTAAAACATATTTTAACAAATTATTTTTCTTTTGTTATTTAGCTTATTGCGTCCCACAGCTGGGCAAAAACCTCCTCGGAAGGAAAAAAGTGAATCGAGGAGGGTTTGTCGGTTCACTTTCTTCTTTGCTAAAACAGTCTTATCCCCAAACTCCCCACAAAGGCTTCAAAATCGTCACGCCACCATGACTAGTCATCGGTAGCCATTTGTGGGTATCTAGGAAGTAATATTTAGAATGATCGCAAAATGAATAATGATAATATATAGAACAATGCATCATCATCATATCCACCGCCCTTTCTTTCCCACCACTGGGTTTATTCCTCTCCCGTTTTCACAGTCTTAAGCCAATCTGGACGAGGTTCGACTTGCGACAGATCCGCGCAAGGATCGTCTACCCAACTCGTAGTTTGACCCTGACTTTCCCAATCTCGGCCACCACCCAGTCACTACCTTACTCCACGTATCTTTACTTCGAGACATAGAATGCAAGGAATCCTAGATAATACAATGATATTGTAATTCTAAAATGCTTAACCCCCTTACCACTTAGAAATCCGAGGAAAAACAGACGCACACGAGCAATCTGCTTCATAACTGCTCCTTCCGCATCCTGCTCCACGTACAATTCATCAACAGCCGTTATTTGTACCTGCGTAAACATGGTCATTAGAGGAAAACTTTATTCATAAGTGTAAACTTTTAAATCTATACATATAACAAGTTCGGAGTGACTTTATCCGCGTAATATTAGATGCAAAATTTTAACGTGATGATATATAGCTATAGCCTTCCTCGATAAATGGGCTATCTAACACTGAAAGAATTTTTAAAATCGGACCAGCGCTTCCTGATATTATAGCGTGTAAGTAAACAAACTTCAGAATATTTCAAATAAGTAGACGACCTTCGTAGTAGACCTCTTGACTGACGTGCGATGTAAAATTACTGTATCACCTCCTTTACACCTTTTCCTTAAAAAGTGACATTCAGCCAGTGTCACTTTTGAGGGAAAACGTGTAAAGGAGGTTGATTAATTAGCTCATTAGAGATGAGCCTAAATCCGTACAAGACGACGTCTGTCAGGTCCTCTACTAAATATACAAATAATATATATTCTAGGTATTATTTATTCATCATACCTCCTCCATCTTATAAGTGAGTGCGCGGTCACGGTGCGCGGCTAGTCGGAACAATGCTTCTTCCACGCAACACGAGAACTGCTTGACATCTTCGTATGTCAATGATCCTATCTTGAAAAGTTGCGACACCTGCCATATATACCATACTAGTTGTTACCCGCGATTTTGTTCCCGTAAAGTCAGGTAAATAATTTTAGCTTCATGATATATATCCTTTAGCTTTGCTAGATAAATGAGCTATCTAACACTGAAAGAATTTTTCAAACTAGACTAGTAGCTCCGGAGATTGGCGCGTTCAAGTAAACAAACAAACTATTCAGCTTTATATATTAGTATAGATATAACATGTATGTTTTATACACGCTAATATATACAATATATTATGCTATAAAAAAGAAACAATTCGCATAAAAAAAAAAAATTGATATAACATTAAAAAAAAATCTTCCCCGGACGCAAGTTGAAAGTTTAAACAACCGAAGATCAGAGCTTTAGGCTTAGGGGGGCAACCATAAATGACTTCACACATGATAGGGGACATCCATAAATTACGTCACACGTTAAGGAGGAAGGAGGGTGTCACCCGGAAGGCTTAAGGTTAGTTTAATTTTTGATGCCTTTACTCAGAACAAGGTTTTGGTGCTCATCCCGTACGACTCACTTATGACGAAAATGTTCGTGCTAGTGCCACCGGAGGCAAGACCTAATCGTGTCATGCTTTTAATCAATGCTAACACAACACGCGTAACTTTTAATGGCGGCCTTACTACTAACATGGTACTCTAATGGTACTAAGCGTCTAGTCTATATATTTGTAGAAGTGGTTAATACTATAGCATAGAATAGAACCGGTTATCTTATCTATTTTCAAGTTAACCTTGATAATAAATCAAACACTGATTTCATAAAAGATTTGACACATTCTTTCACACTCGTATTAACTTGCCATAGTTACTACTGCGAGTAAAGCGTGCATCTATTTTGAAACAGTCTATAAAAAGGTGGTAAGTTTAAACAAACGGTGCATTGCCGCTCATTTCCAATACCATTTATGAACAGTTTCCAGGAATGGTGCACGGTGACTGAAGCAATGGTAGCCATATTTTAAAGTTCATATTAATAAAGATTCTGATCCACATTCGGATACAAATTTTTAGATTTTTCTACCATATGGTTATTAACTCTATATACTAAATTTTAATTATTTGTACAACGATATTGTTATATAAGAAACACTGTTATATGAAACAAGCAGTCACCATCACCACTCCTTGAAACCATCTAATAGTAAAATGTATACATGTGTGTATAAATCGTATGGCATTGGTGTGCGTGTGGTGTTATTTAAATAATTGAATATATTTATAATCCATATTTTATAAAAATATTAGCATTCGTACACCCTCCTATATATCTGTATTAATACAGCTGAAGAGTTTGTTTGTTTACTTTAACGTGACAATCTCAGGAACTACACGTCCGATTTGAAAAACTCTTTCGGTGTTGGATAGCCCATTTATCGAGGAAGGCTATAGGCTATATATCATCACGCTAAAAACGAATCTACTTTGTTTACAAAATTTTACGCGGCCGAAGTCGCGGGCACAGCTAGTACTACATAAAATAAATAATAGAAACTGCTGTTTTCTTGGTTATGTCACGTTACACCATATTGGAAAACCTCTCCAGTTTCGCAAATGTAACAATCTGTTACAATGACGGGGAGGAGGTTAGAATTAGTAAAATTCACGTGACGTTATTTATGGATGCCCCTTTTGGACACACTGTTTTTTGTAAGTAAGGTATTGGATATAACATAATCACGCTTTCGATCAAAATAGACCGTGAAAGTGTGACGTCACAAGTCTAAAGGGGTGGTGGGTACGCCCATCGTGCCTACTACAGTAGATCCGCGTCTGGTCGGTCATTGTGTGCTAAAACTGTATAGAGTAATATACAGTATGTCCACATAACAGAGGGCCTAGCACGAACATTCTCGATAGTTTTACTCACAGTTACGTTCGAAACCGAACGTCAAATGTAAAATTAATGCTACCGTTTAACAATTTTGTTTCTAAATATTGCTAGCACGAATGAAATCAAAACTCGCACGTATCGAATCCTGACGTTACGGCCATGTGAGCCGTGTAAAAAGCAAGCAGGAACCTTCATTTGACGTTACGTTTCGAACGTAAAAGTAAGTAAAACTATCGAAAATGTTCGTACTAGGCTATCTGGTAAGCATTAGGAGATACAAACCACGTTTTCAACCGACTTCCATAACGGAGGAGGTTTTCTAGAAACATACACTACTTTGTTCCCACATTATTAAATATGTTAAGTCAGTTATTTACACCCACAACCCTTTACGAGCACCATTTAAGAGGTATAAAATTAATTGGCAGTTCAGTGTTTTTTTTATTATACGTACATATGCACATACATATACGTATGTATCGAGATAAATTCCACTAATTTTGAAAGCTTGATAAAAAGCTCAAAACGGCAGACTCTTTGGAAATCTTCAGAAATAGTATTTACCACATTGTTTAGGGTTCCGTAGTCATACAAGGAAGCCCTGTAGTTTCGCTCTGTCCGTCCGTTCGTCGGTCTGTCCGCCCGCAAAGTGGTCCTCCCTAGGATTTCAAAACTGTTAGATGTAGAGACTTGAAATTTTCCATGTTGATAGAACATGCTAAAAACTCTTTATTAAAAGTATTTTGAACGAAATCGAATGGTATTTCATGTTATTCAACAAATGCCTTTATCGCGTATCAGATACGGAACCCTTCTATATAAGCGTGTATTGACACGCTCTTGGCCATTATTATATTTAATTATATCCACAAACTGTTGAAAAATGTTAGCGTCACTGGGCTCAATGCTGCGTCAAAGGACTACTGGACGCCCAGATGATTTGACAATTAAGCGGGGCGTTTCTGTCGTCGATTCGAAATTAATAAAAAAAAATTCGCCTTTGGTTAATGTATAAAACATTAGCCAATGGTGCATTTATGTAGTGAAAACTTCTCAATGTCTACAGCATTAGCTAAAAGTTAATTTATGAAGTGAAAACATCTCAATGTATACAACATTAGCCAAAAGTGAATTTATGAAGTGAAAACTTCTCAATATACAGCATTAGCCAAAAGTGAATTTATGAAGTGAAAACTTCTCAATATACCACCGTCTGGTTTTTCATTCCACTTGTGCGATCCGACATGTATTCGGTTTCAAGACCGACAAATAACCGAATCTACAATAGCTTGTATCGTATTAAAGCGTGAACTGTATGCGCTACGCCACTTCACCAGGTCCTACATTTTGTGGTACGGCCCGATCGATTTCTATGTAGTCGCCAAATCTAATCTCAACTTCAGCAAGATTAATTTTTTTTGACGTGTTTTGAAAACAAATGCATGTGTAAACTCGTGTATTCAAATACTGTTACCACTAAACAGAATCAGGATTCGGTTTAGTGGTTTCACAAACACGACGATAAAAGCACGACGCCGTGTGAATACAGCCTAAGTATTTTCTGTATCGATTACTAAAATTACAATTTCTTGTTGAAGCGTCGCTATAAGACTATTACAATATAAATATTATATGATTTCATATATATTACTTGTAATAAAAAGATGGAGTTCTTACATTTTTATAGCTTATTGGGGACGCATACCCTCATGCTATATTTTAAACTATCAACTTGCTCGCAAATTGAGCAGGCATAAGAGATAGGTTTCTCAGCGGATAAACATAAATGAGGCTCGCATATTAAACATTTTAAATAATTTTTAATCTGATTAAAAACTACACACCTTTTTAACTTCAAAGACTACAATAATCATACGGGTATCACCTTATGGTCTGTGGTGTGGTGTCAGTTGTCACTTGTCAGTTGTCACCTTTGAGTTTCCTTTGAGCAATATTTTAAATCCAATTCCAAAGATTTATATTTTCTTTTTATATATAGTTATTATAACAAAACCTGTGTTAAAATGTGATTATAAATCTGAAATGTGTTTAGAGGTGTCTATTAATACACATAATGGACTCTTAAACTGTGTTAGTGTGCATTTCAGTAAAAATATCTAATTTATCGTACATTTGAGTAAAAATGCGATGGAGTGAAGCAGTTACACTTGAATTTGTTAAAATATACTTAAAACATGAATGCCTTTGGAATCCAAATCATCCGGGATACAAATTAAAATATCAGAGAGACAAGGCTTACGCCGAAATATGTTCGGAATTCAAACCGACAAAACCTGTATCAATACCGGAAGTTAAAATGAAAATTAAAAACCTACGGACTACATACATTCAGCAAGTCCACAAAATCCTACAAAAATCAAGTCCAGACTGCATTTATGAACCATCATTAGTTTGGTTTCACGAGATGGACCAATGCTTAAAACACATACCAATAAATCGTCATTCCTCTGACGTCACTAAAAAGTCATTTTTCTTCTTCTTAGCGTTATCCCGGTATAGTTATAATTTTCGGGACCCACTGTTTTACGTGCCTTCCGATACACGGAGGAGGTCGACAATCTAATATGAGCCAGTTCTAGAATGGGCTACCCATCTATCACCCGGTCGCAGCAAGAAGTACTTAACCTAGCGATCCACTCTAATACTGATCACTGATTAGGCCACGAACTCTTCCCGTTTGTTATAAAAAGAAATATCGTATTGAAGAAACCTTGTAATTGTATTCGTAGGTACATAAATTTATGTTGTTTTTTTTGTTTTTAAGTAGCATTAATGTAGATGCGATTTTCAGTTGTGATTTTTGTTCAAATCGTATTTTTCCTTTTTTTTTTCCTTTCTGCTCCTGTACGTGTATAAGTTATTTTATGTAGAAACTTTACTGGTATAGATTAGAGTCTAAGTGTTGTAATTACTGTTTGTTTCTCTAAGAAACATGAAATAAAAAATAAAATAATATTTTGGTGATATAACCGTATTAACAGTAATCCGAAAAACTCTATGGCACTCTCACTTGCAAAAACATCCGCCCATGCAATGCCGCAACCGTTTTGGTGCTGTTTTGACCCTCTTGTTCATCGTCTCCGTCTCCCAGCAAGTGAATTCCTCATAGAAAGAACAAGACTTGTATTTTTCGTCATGCTGGCATTCCTGTTCTGTGAAAAAAAATTTAGATATCAAAAAACTTGTTTCCCTATTGTTCCGCTCGTCTTCTGGGAGCTCTAAATTCCACTCATGCAATATAGCTACGAATATTCTCAATGAAAACAGGACCTAGTTTCCTGATCTTTTATAATGGGCTTACATTTTCTACTTATTCCTTAGACAACAGACGGCCTTCTAGTAGCTTAGGATCAAGTCGTCTAGTGCAATGTTTTCCAAATGGTGGGTTGCGTCCCGGTACTGGGTCACAATTTATAGTTTAAAGTTTTGAAAAGATTTAACAAAAAGTTGGATGAATTAAAATCAAAATAAACTGCGCTATTTTTTTGTGATGTAACTATAAATTTACGGTTTTCGAAATTTTGCTAATACTTGTACTTCAAGAAATATTTAGTTTCTTGTCTAATTTCATGATTCTAGGTCAACGGTATGTACGCTGTAGGTTTTAGTGCCCATTTTGACTGTTCTAGTATGAGAAATACAACATAAATGCCAATATCTTCTGATTGCGTGTCCTTAGAGGGTTGATTTTTAGATTTTTTACCAATTAGTGAAGGAAGTTTTCTACCCATACAATATTTATAATTAACCAATTATGTGACTATCTCTTAGTATTGAAATAAATAGTTATCTTTGTTTAAAGAACTTTAACAAGTTAACGTTTAACAATAAGGTACTTTCTTTATTTGATGGAAACATAACTGGTATGAGCTTTATTTTTAAGTTTAGTTTAGTAACTATTGTAAACAATGCCTGTATGTTTCCCAAATAAAATAAAAAAAGCATACTCATATATCAAAGGTTGTCAACGCCTTCGCGACTCTAGTGCAGTTGCCTACGGGTCTATAGTCTATAAAGGCGGTTCATTTGAGTAACTATGGAGTTACTCAAGTGAACTGCCTGTCCGTGTGCTTCCATCTTTGTCTTGAAGTTTGATATCAATCATAGAGTTATTCCAAGTACTCTAAAAATTATCAATACGCTTCCATATACTAGTATTCATAACAATTTCAGACCTAAACATGCAAACGCTTACACACTAACACATATACCCTCACACGCACACAAATACCCACACACACGTGTTTGTGACACGTAATTATGTATATTTAAATGTTACTTTTACTGTACTGTTCTTGTAATACCTATCAAACTTTATGGGAAAGATCTGACTTCTGAGGCACGGTTTTTAAACTACCTCAGAAGTCAGGAATACTTAATGTAATGCCAATTGTTTGGTTATACAATAAATAAATAAATTAAATAAATAATACTCTTTAGCAATAACTGAATATGTGGAATAAGGAGTGCTAAAGCCCATGGCTGCGGCAACTCAAACCGGTACGAGTGTGTACAGGCCAGCTAACAATGGCTAATAAATGTCTTAATTGTCCAAATAAATTGGCCCAAACGACTCGCTGATATGCAACTCTACCGAGATAACCATTCGAATTTATTTCGCCTAATTGTTGGCTTTAATTTAAGTAGTCACGCCTGTTTGGTACATGCTTTATTATTTAGAGAGCATGCTTTCTATTTTCGACATGCTAATATAAGCGATGTTGTTACTAGTATAGCGATACTACCTTACTTTAACTAGCGAGTTAAAATTGGACTAGTATTAAAATTTTAAACATTTCTTCACGATTTTTTCTTTATTTTATGTCTGGAAATATAGATAGTTTTACTTAGTCTATACTAGAGATTGTTGACTGATCGAAATTCGCCCCCAACCCTTTTTGCGTACAACGACACACATTGTTCTATTCACAGAAAAATAAAATTTGACAACATAACATACGGCTGTCACGTGATTGCTTATGTTATGTAACCACAAGAGGATTTCAATTATCAGCCACAATAATTTGTATTCGTATTAGCTATTTAACCGCCTGCACGTACCAAAAAGTGTCACGTTTTACCTGAGCCAAGCGTGCAAGTGAGAAAACGGAACAAGCGACAGAGTGACAGTATCGGCCTTAGTGTACGGCGTTATCGCGTAACATTATCGTCAGTAAACTGACTTTTAGAGAACCATTTTTTTGTATCTATGTTATGTGATTACTCTGTCAATTAAGAATCGCTTTTGATAATTCTTGTTTTGTTTGATAGATCATACTCTAGAAGTGGTCGCATATAAATTTTATCTAAATCGGTCAAACAGTTTATGAGAAATCAAAAAATGTCTAAAATTAGTTAGTGCTTGCTTGATGTTTTTTGGGGCATGTTTTTCTTTTTATTTGAATATAATTCATTTAAAATTTATTTTCATCTAATACAATTAGAATTAGATTATAAATAAATTGGGTTCATTCATAATCCAATTCAAATTATATGAGGTCAATGTGTGCATTCCCTTTGGATTTTAAAACACGAACGTAATTTCTGAAATTCTAAGGATATCTTCAGACATAACCGAATGTCGTCTGAAGCCATCCCCGGAATCTCCGGAACCCCCACAATCTCACTACTAACATCACTCTGTGACATCGGGACCCAATCTTTTAAGTGGCTTTCGAAACACGGATGAGGTTGGATATTTGAAAATCAGTCTTAGAATCGGTCACCCATCCATTGCCTGGCCGCGGTAAGAACTGCTTAACCTACCAATTAACTCAAATGCCGGTCACTGATTAGGCTACGATCTCGTCAACCTCAACGTTTACTGCGTTATAGAACTTTAAGTTTAAAATGGCAAGTGAGTATCGCTGATACCGGTTTCACAACAGCTGCGTGTGCTGAAAGAGACCGGACGAAGGATATTTTGTAACTGGCCCACGTGACACATTACATGCACTACTTAAACTTGTCCGAGACAGTGCCGGACGTGGACAGACGGCGTCGTACAAACAGACAATCTATCTATCTATCTATTCTATCTATAAATATATGTATATTTTTTTATGTTACATGGGCCAAACGAGCCGGCACTAAAGTGCCTACCGACGCCCATGGACATCTGAAGGCTAGCAGATGCCTTTAATGACGAGTTTAGGAAACCGGGAAGTCTCACAAACCGAACGAAACGCGACAACAACACCATCACTAGACGTGACAGCATTGCCGCCACTTCACGTCGTGAGGTTTTGGGGGGTTCCGGGGATGACGTAAGACGGCGGTCGGTCTTCTCTTAGTCTCATCTTAACTCGCTCCAAAGCCACATCCTCTCCAATCTAAGCGGACCCTGGTACTAGATCAGAATGACGATAGGAAGAAGAGAATACGTTAATTAAAGTCAAAACTCGCTATTTCGATGGCAAAGCAAGCCTAATGTATTCTTGGGAGATTCTTTAGCGGGCGCCGTTAAGAAGTAGCGGTAAATTTTTGTACCTAGTGATGTCTGTATACAGTGCTGTGCATATTTTTCTGTGACAAATAAAATATACTGAAATATAATTGTTTTTTCTTTTTTTTTCTTTGAACCTGACCTTTTATACCGACCCTCAATAGCTTACACGTAGAAATGTTAAACATCTCAATTGTGGATATCCCTGTTGAAAAATTCCCATAGAATCCAATTAAATGGGACAAAAGCCACACAGAAACCAATAATTTTATTCAATGCAGTTTTTGTCCCATTTAATTGGATTTTAGGGGAGTTTTTCAATAGGGATGTCAATTTAAATGAGGCGTGCTCCGCGTAAAATTTAATTTGCGGAGACCTTAGACCTCATTGATCTCTATCGGAACATACTAACTATGTAACACCTTGACAAATTTCATCTTTGTACGTCGTCGTGGCCCGCTGTCGGAGTGGGTAGACCCTGCCTACCGCTCCGTGGGTCGTTGGTTCGATCCCGCTTCGAGTCTGGGTGTAGAAATATATATATATGTAGATAACATGCGTCTGTTATCTATAACACAGGCATTAAGTTGTCTACCCTGGGAACAGACATCCGTGTGTCATTTAGTCGTATATATTTATTTTATATCTACAGACGGTTAGTCAAACCCTCAACACTTAAAGATATTAAATTTGGATTACCAAGAAGTGAATTCACGTGCTTCCATTACACGTATATCATAAAAAATAATCAGTTTTATAAGTGTCCCACATAGATATGGTGTGTTGAATGTGCCAAAATCGCTTGAGGTGAATTTTGTCATAAAAGATTACCTCTCGCTGTGAAAGACTAATACGCTTTGACTGAGTCACGTGTCAAGCCGTTTTTAGGGTTCCGTAGTACTGCAAGGAACCCTTATAATTTCGCTCGATCCGCCCGTCTGTCTGCCTGTAAGGTGATCCCACCCCTAGCATCGTCCATCCGTCCGTCTGGCTGCCCGTAAGGTGCTCCCCCCCCCGTTAAATATAACGTTCTCACAATAATTTAACCAAAACAACAACACCATCACTAGACGTGACAGCATTGCCGCCACTTTACGCCGATCTCATGTGAGAAAGAGGTACTGGTACGCGGACGCACCGGCCCAATTCGGCTACAAGCGTGGCGCTACCTCTAATTATTAGGAATATTTTTTCGGTATGTCTAACAATCTCTTTTTCCCCTCCAACTAAGCTTAAATTAAGGCTTGTATTAGGAGTGGGTACGACATTACCCCAACGACGGTGGGGTTTGAACCTGGTACTCCGCGGATTTCAGTCCATACCTTATACCGTTGAGCTATTGAGGCTCTAATATATTAAAAGTTTATACAAAACCAACACATGTTTAGTACAATTTTATTTCTTTGTTTAATCGTTACAAAATAACAAAAGAACTAGAGAATCATCAACCTCCGTACTAGTGAAAACTGTATAAAAATTTTATATTACACGTAACTATTTTTAATAAGAGTAAATTTCCTTATCGCCTGCAATGACGGCGAGACCTCCCGTACACGTGTAATTGCGACTACATTACAGTAAATATTGTGACTGTACGGTCATATTAATCGCTTATGACGGCAAACTTGTTTCATGTTTCTAATAGATTGCATATTGAGCAATAGCCGGGATAACTGTAGAAGCCTTTTATGCTAGCAATATATATGATGAGCTAATCTGTTGATAGGGTTTTATAGCTTGCACCGCTTAATCTGATGCTGTTGCTCTAGTTCAGCTGCTATTCATCGGTTTTTCTACGACTTGGATTCTACTCAACAAAATTGTATAATTTCTAGTTAATTTTACAGTTATCCTGTAAATCAGCGGTCGGCAAAACGTGTCCCGCGGGCAGCATGTGGCCGGCGACTGAATTGTATATTCCAATCTAATTCGTATAAATAGATAATAATTACAATACACGCACAGTATTTTTGTGATGTCTCTCCCAAGTGGTGGATCTTCCCTTATCTGTCCGATAACTGGTCAGATCCATTACGGGTACACGATCCTGGAGCACCCTAGCTGGTATTGTCACTCCCCCTATACCGTCCGTGACAGTAGTATCCGCATCCTTTCTCTCCTCCCCATCTACCTTTATATCATTTTACTCCACCCTTTTCCCTTACTCCTATCGTTCTAATTAGAAGTAGCGCCATACTTGGAGCCGAATTGGGCCGGCGGGCCCAAGTACCAGTACCTATTTCTCGCATAAGATTGGCGTGAAGTGGTGGCAAGGCTGTCACGTCAAATGATTGTATTGTTGCCGCCTTTCGTAGGTTGTAGAGATCGTGGGGGTTCCGAGGATGACGTCAGATGGCAATCGGTCATCTTAACTCGCCCTACAGCCAAATGCCCTGCAATCTAAGCGGACCCTGGTACTTAAACGGGATAACGCTAGGAAGTAGATAGTAGAGTAGATCTAACACCACTATCAGCCGCGGTAAGTGCTGCTTAACGTAGCCATCGACTCTAATGCCGGTCACAGATTAAGCTGAGACCTCTTTTACTCATAATATATATGAGTGAATTAATTTAATAATTGGGATGCCGTATCTTAACCACAATATATCTGGACGGCTAAGAGAATGACTGAGAATAAAATTGCTGAGTGTCGTTACGGAGGCCATGAAGAGCTGCGATCCTCTAGAACAGAATGTCCAGGATAGAGCAAAATAGAAGAAGGTAAGCAAAGAAAAGAAAAGATGTGTCTACTCGTTCTAAATTTATGGTAATAATAGATTAGGCTGACCCGTTGGCGCAGGATATGTAAAAATTCACTGGCTCGTTGGCGCAGTTGGCAGTGACCCTGCCTTCCGCTCCGGAGATGGAGGGCTCAATTCCCGCCTTGAATCTGAGTGTATTATATCTATATGTATGTAATTATATATTTCTACAAAAAAAACTTGTGTAACAAACGTGTTACTTATAACACAGGCATTAGGTTGTCTACCTTAGGGACAGACGTCCGTGTATCATATAGTCCTGTATTTTTTATATCTATTTATTTAATAGAGTAATCATACTTGCTACACATGTCATACTTGTCATACATGTCATACTTGTCATACAAGTCATACTTGTCATACATGTAATACAAGTCATACTTGTTATACATGTCATACTTGTCATACATAATCATACTTGCCATACGTGTCCCACTTGCCATACATGTGTACATATTTGTCATTATAACCGCGGCAAAGTTTCAACAACTTGAACAATAATAACAGTGTTGGAAGTTTTATATTGCGGAAGATGTTTACGGAGAATATCAGATGTGTTGGCGAAGTAACTAGATAGGTTCGACTTTGTGTGGGTATTCGGTGAAACTTTCACATAAGTTAAAGCTCCTTAGCAGCGCTCAATATTATCACATATCGTCTATAAGTACTGACGAGATATAACAATCAGGCCGTACTTTATATTAATATGCAGTAAACATAAATAGATAGATAGTAGATAAATATATACAGGACTATATGACACACGGACGTCTGTTCCTAAGGTAGACAACTTAATGCCTGTGTTGTAGGTAATCTTCCGAAACACGGAGGAGGTCGGATATCAAATATAAACCAGTGCTAGAATTGGTCACCCATTTATTACCCGGTCGCAGCCAAAGCAACTTAACTTAGCGATCGACTCAAATGCCAACCACTGATTAGGCCACGACCTCCTCAAATGTACTTAAGGACTACTCGGTACTCGATTCTCCTTATAATTCTGCAATAAAATAGGTACTTCATTTCTGACCAAATTGCCTTACAATCTATACCGTTCTGTAATGAACTTCCTGTTCGAAAAAGTTAGTTGGTAAGTGCATTTCTCAGCGTAAAAAAACTGGTCAGTTACAAAAAAAGAATGAAAGAAATGAAACAAATGAATAAAATTAATAATTCAGTTAATTTTTTTATACTTATTGACCAAATAAGTGATTCGAATGCGTGAAATAAGTGTTTTTCCTGTCCGAAACCAGGACTGAAGTGTGAAGGGAAAACGGACCATCATCGTGCGTCCACGCTAGAATGTCCATGCGTTCTGTACATAATTATTTAACTTTCTCTTAATCTCACGTAGTAGTTAATTGATATTTGCATTTAATATTAATTTTTCGTCATTTATGATCATCAAATATCAGGTCCTCGAGTATCGTAAGTGTCTCTTCAGTTAACCTGTATAATAAAAGAAAAAAGTTAGCATAAGGATTAATCAACGTTATACGCAAATCCGTTTTAAGAGAAATTGACTAAAATGTCGAACACTCGAGCAAAAGAGATGCCAATAAAAGAGGATCATTTCAGCACGAGTGCCCAACTGAGAGATTAGAGTTATTGGACGGAAACAATCTTGTATTTCTGCCTCACTTCGCCTGGGAGCAAATCGATATGGCCGACAGTGTTTCTCGAATATATCACAAATGAAAAATCCTCGTATATATTCTATATGCCTCTTTCTAGTTTTTATAATAAAGCTAAGGGGAGTTTTTGCAGTTAATCGGATGTATTGTGTAAGGTGCGTACAGAGTAAAAACGCACGTCCTTCCAAAAGCTAAAACATCGCTGAACCGATCCCTCTATTAGTTGACCTTCCAGTGCATGGTTGGGTTTTAGACTTTACAATAATGGATTTTAGTGGAGGGGCGTGCATTTTTACTCTAAACTATATATATTATATAATAAGGGGTAAACGAGCAGCCGGCTTTCACCCAAGTGACTACCGAGCCTAAAAGACGTTTGTTAACTGGCTGATAGCATGTGTTTGCATAGCTAATTGCAAAATTCGCCTAAGGCAACATCTGCAGAGATCTTATGAGAGGATATAAGGTCGTTAATGCCGTAGCATATAACGCACGCTTAGTCATAAACTGACCTAACTATGACATCCAATAGCTTACTTTACTGCCGGAGCCAGACATAGCTCAGTGTTTGTACATTTTTGTCCTCGAAGACTACAAAGTTCTACAAAACTTTGCGCACCTACACAAAGTCCACGGCCACACTAAATGGTCGTTCAAGTGAGGCTATATCTGGTTTCGGCGTAAAAAAAATGTTTCGAAATCATATATTTTATAGACATATCTTTTTTAGGGTTGCACTACAAGCAAGTTCAAACGCAGACTTACACTTGGCCGAAAATCGTTTAGAAATTTGAGTGCCTACGCTCAACACCTTTTTTTGATCCGCTCCTGACCCACGCCACCTCGATTTCGAAATATTCTCAAACCTGCATTGAAAGGAATTTCTTGCCCCGCACGGCATCTTTGTAGAATCACTACACTGCTCTAGTATTTCCAAGTGGTCGGTCATAAATTAGGTGACACAAATTTTACGATTCGATACAACCCTCATTACAGTCACAAACCTCCTCCTCCTTGATGTGACACCACATATTTTTAATTTTATGCACATGCATGAAAAAGAAAACTGCAGTTTTATTTTTCTAATGTTCTCATTTTCGACATGTGACGTCACAAAGCTTTCGACCTTCCCGCCAGTTGTCACACTATGTCACATTTGGTGATACCCTAGCGCCCTTTAAAGCGTGACGTCATTCATGGATGACTCCCTACTCTGATAGCAAACAGTCCGTTATTCCAATAAATAATTCAACTATATAAAACCACCATTTTCCTACCCATCGAACACCTGACTGAAAAATATTATTGTTTTAATATTGAAAAATCTGAACGATTCTATGAATATTAAAGCCACTCACGATTTCAATTATAGATATACGTAATCTTTCCTATTTTATAGTCCTGGAAAAGTTTTCACATGAAACAAATAAAAGTTTCATTATTTGCGAAATTTGTAACTTTTTTGTACCTAAACCTAATCTCGATCTAAAAATTAGAACGACGTTTTGGTCCTTTGCGTCTTTGTTCATTTCCAAAAGGTTTCTATGAATTCAAAGAACGATCATATGGAAACTTATTGAATTTTGATCAGGACAAAGTTTGTTGGGTCAGCTAGTATTAATAATAACACCATTGAATATTGAATAGTTCACCTAATGTAGTAGATATCACGTACTCTCTGTAGTGTTTAGTCGTTTAAGAGGATGCACTTAAGATTTTCTAGGATTATAATATAAAACTACTGTAATTGCCCCTATTACATGGTAGATTTATTCCACATTATAGCAAAACGCGTTGTAGGATTATTCTCGTACAACGCGCTTGTACGAGAATTATCCTATTAATGAATAATATAATGATATAATGAATTTAATATTAGTAATGCATTATAAGAGCACCAAGTTATAAGGGGGGGATCAAAAAATATATATTGTTTTGATCATTTTAACATTTTTAATTGCTGCCAAATCTGGCCTATTTAATAGTATCTCATGTGTCGCATACTCTGAGCTCTAAAAGAAAATGACACTGTGTACTGAAACAGAAGATTTCTACTTAAACCCATAATATATATTAAAATATATATTTCTCCTATCGCTATTGCATATTCTACATTGACGTTCAACTGAATTGATTTCAAGACATATTGGCATAAACAATTGGGTCAAGTTTGACAGCATTTATTTTAAAACATTTATTTGAAAATTGCTGCATTATGAAAGTAATAATCAATTTTGAATTAAATAAGTTTTATGAAAATAGGAAAAGTCGGTTTTAAAACAATCTTCTGTACCAATGTACAGCTTGAGTCGTTTCAGTTGTACGCAAGTATATAATATTTTAAATGATAATTTAAGAATGATACAAAAATTATTACTTCTATTTCCAAAAACATGCTATTACATGCATAGAAAATCATATATGTATTAAATCTATAGATAATCTTAAAGTGTGTCAGTTATTTTATAATTAGTATTGAAATAATAACAGTGTTTGGACAGTAAGCTTTTGCCCACATTTACTTGGCCAATTTAGATTAGATACTAGAACTAGAGAATAGTTACCGTTGTTAGGTACAGTAGAGTAGATTTCGGATGTGAACATGACATTTTAATGTTTAATTTCCTTGCAGAATAATATGCTGTGATATAGTGATCTCAAATTCACGATTATATCACGATTAGAGTTGCCATAAACTTTATGATGGGACAATATTTGACAGGCTAAAATGTTGGATCTCATTGCAATAGTCAATTTCTTTAATAATAACACAAATTTGTTTTACAAAAGCGGTCTAACCCACTAGAATATAAATTAAAGTTACTATTAGTTAAGATATTCTTGGAATACATTGTTTTGATAGTTACAGCATACATTATTTGCAAATTTACAATTTACAAGGTTAATTTAGCTTGTCTGTTGGACCATTTTTTCAGGCACATTTGCAATAATTGTATTCTACCATGGGGTTGTGGCAACTCTTAGTTTAAGTGCAGCGGTAGATTTTAATCAAATTTTGTCACTGTGCACCGTAGATGATGAATAAGCTATTATTTTGTTTGAATTTAAAACTACTGAGTTGAAGATGTGTTGCTCTGTTAAATACATAAAATATTTTGCAGATTGTATAAACTGTGATGTTGAATGAAAAGCAATGCTTTACTTTTGTACTGTGATTATGTTTTCGTATGTAAGTTTCTTCTATGATAATAAATGTATAATTATATTTTGTATGTAATTTCAAGATTTCTGTGAGGTGATTAGTTTATTTTTGTATAAATTTGATTTTTACTAGGATGCTTGTTAGTTTTAATAGTATAATATTCTTATTTAATTATTGCCTTGATTTAATTATACTTGATAAATGCTGGTGTATAATTTATGTGATTGTTATGTATCTTTTATATAATAATAATAATTTATTTCTACTGTGATTAAAACTATGTGTAAATTAATCATTGCTTTTTATTATGGACACCTTTGTAATTTTTCAAAAACATATAGACCTAAACAAAAAAAATTGACACAAATTCTGCTATCCGTAGTGTGTTAATAACTTTTATTTTTTTACAAAAAAGGTTGTGCATGCCATATAGAAAAAATATATATATGATAATACATACATACTAATTTTAAAATAAAAACTACATTAGTTAAGTTCCATTATCTTCATCATCATCATCTTTATCTGCCTCCATAGGTTCCTCATCAACTGATTTATTATCTGTTTCATTTTCACTGTTTTCATCATCACTTGGCCCATCAATGTCTTTATGAAATCCTTTGCCTTTGGACCAATGGCATCTTATAACTACTTTGAAATTAGCCATTTGTATACCCAACAGTTTTAAGATACTAGCTTGTTCGGGTGTTAAAGTGGCATCTTTTTTACAAACCTGAAAATGAATGTTTGTTGAAATACATAGCTTTCTTTTTTATTATTGTCATATATAAATACAGTTAGAGCAATTTATCTGATAGGTTCTTTATCATACACACACTCTACCTTTCAATTAAATTCTTGATGTATTGTTCTTATATATTCATACTGGGTATAATAAATGATAACAAAGGAGATTGGTATGTGCACTCCATACCAATCTTCATTAGAGATCACATTATTAGAGACCAGGAATACCACTCACGAAATTTTAGTTTTGTCGCACTGCTACTCGATGAAGACACAACGCAAGATGGTGATATGCTAAAAGCGCTGTACGATCTTTACTCATTCAAGCAAAGTTTTTGCACATTATTCCTTTACATACACCTCCCGACAAACAACTGGCAACAGGGTGCAGCCACCTTGGGCAACTTTAGCTAGGATAGACTGTAGATCTTGGAGCATATCAACCAACGCTACAACCTACTCATCCCTCGGTGAACACCTTCCACACTAGTACTTTCCACAACCTAATAAATATGAACAATTTTTCTTAACAAATTTTTTTTATAGCATATACCTGAAATTCTTTGATGAGGTGTAAAACACCTTTCTCTAAACTCGTAGGAAGGCCAAGTCGTCTCAGATGAGGTTCAATAGTGTGAGAGAAGTCTTCAAGTGGCCCTTGTGGAAGTATCACATCTTTAGTTGCTATAAATCCAGCTCTAGCATATTCTGTTGCTTCATAATTTTTAAACCATTCTAATACATCTACAATATCTCTATTTGTCATTAATAATCCACACTGTCCTTTAAGCCTTTTTGACAGCTATAAAATAAAGGTAAAGTTCAGATAGATTTTAAAGAAACATAATACTATTCAGGTCGACATTTGTGGGGGCACATAGTGCTCCCAAAAGACATTTAGGCAATATAAAAGAATTATAGAATTGGAAAATTAAATACTGTTAACTGGGTAGGAGTTATACTTTTTTTTAAAGATTATTTACACAACACATGTTCTATGGAAAAAAACTTTAAAGATATTGGTTTTAATTGACTCATAGCAGACGAGCAAAAATTCGGACAAGACTACGTCTGCCGGGTCCGCTAGTAAATTTATAAAAATATAGTAAGTTTACTTACTAAGTTTAGTTGATCTTCCGCTTCATCACTCTTTGTTCTACCGAGTGCTACAGCCATAACCTTATTTTTTCCAAAAAAAAATCTAGAATCTTTCCAGTCATTGCGTAAATCTTTTAATTTTGTATTTCGCATGTTGTCCACAGTAAATAGAAAAATGTGCTCATATTTAGATAGATTATTCCTTATATCTTCAATCGTTTTTTGTTTCAGTTGCAAGCCCTTTTTATTTGTTTTTGTAAGTGATACTAAAACATAAGAATAATTAAAATATTTCTGATAGAACGAAAACAGATACGTAAGTTCCAAGAGTTTACCTTTCTTATCGCGTTTAGATTTTGGCATCTTGTATGATATTTACTGTAATTACTGTATACTGTAATTCCTTTTTACAGAGATGTGTATCCTGTAGTAAAAATACGGTTTTATTTTATAAACACATAACCTATAAAATAAAATGAAATATTGCAGAAATTCAGAAACACATGTTTAGTTAAACTTTCATAGACTACAATCACTTTATTACTAGTGGTAGTGACTGCTTATTTGTCGTCCATAGATTCTTATAGAACACACTACGTTTGTCACTTGCCAGTCTGGCCAGTGGCTAGTTAATTGACAGCAAATTATATTTACTAGTTTTCGTGACTTGTTGCTTCAAAAGATATTGTAGTACTATTGCTGTATATTAGAGTTGGGTAAATAATGCGTGAAATGATACTCGGGTAATGGTACTCGGATGCGGCATGATTTAAGTAAAGTAGTTTAGTTCTTCATGCATATCTTGGATTTCCGCAAAGTAGCGCCTGATTCTATTAATTATTACTTAATTTTCATTATAAAGTTGCTTGTAATATTTAAAAGTATCTTTAGGGTTTCTTAGCCCTACATACTCTTTTCGTGTTCGTCCGTCTATCTGTCAGCCCTTAAGGCGGGTCCCTCCCTAGGATTTCCGAACTATAAGATGTAAAGACTTGAAATTCTCCATGCTTATACGACATGCTAATAATTCACTAGGAAAACTATTTTCAGCGAAATCCGATAACAAATTTTGAAGATATTTACAAATATCGTATCAGATATGCATTCTCTCTATATAAGCGTGTTTTGACATGTTCTTTAAAGGCCACTTTATTAATATTACTTCGTCAACACCAAAAAATGTTATGTTTGGCCCGTTGGCGCAGTGGGCAGTGCCCTTGCCCTTCAATCCGGGGTCGTGAGTTCGATTTCCGCCTCGAGTCTGGGTGTATTATCTATATGTATGCATTTGAACATTTCTACAAAATAAATATTTATGTATAACAGGCGTCTGTTAGTGTTATAATACAGGCATTATATATAGTTGTCTATCTTAGGAACAAACGCCTGTGTGTCAAACAATCCTGTATATATTTATTTATTTATTTATCTACACATGTGCACCTATACATTACAATATTGTCAAGTCTAATTAAAGTTACGTTCTAAAATCACTATACATTTAAACGTACCTTGTAGCAAAATCAAAAATATTATCATAAACATATTTACAATTCATACTGACATCCGCCTATTGTGTTATTATTATGTTTTTCTATCTCACGGTACTAATTAATGTTTGCTTTGAACAAACTCCGGTCCCGTGAGCCTAGTTACGATAAATCTTACTATCATTGAATAATGTCATCGTTCGGACAGAGATCATTTTCTTAGCATCCCATGACCGGATGCTGAAAGACTTCCTTCCCAGGTCTAGGTATTAGGGATCCCTTTATTTTACGAAGTTCTCCGTCTCTTGCCTATCCTAATTTGAGACAATTATACTAGGTTAGCATTGTAATGAAAAACATACTAATTCATAAAACGTTTTATACAGTCGAAGCCTATATTAAAGCTAAAACTGCTTGAAATTGGGTTGCACCAGCTTTCTATATATATTATTGTGCACATGGAAAGAGACGAATTTCTTAGCATTCCATGGATTCACCGTGCGGGTGCCGGGTCCATCGCGTTGCAGAGGAAGGAACCTCAAGAAAAGTAGGGCGGCAAGTGAATAGGGATTACAATCAGTCTCCTTACATCTAACGCTTGTCTAAACCCCTAGGGTAGAACATGCTGAAAACTCATTAGGAAAATTATTTTTAATGAAATCTGACAACAACTTTTGAAGTTATTTAACAAATACGTTTATAGCGTATCAGATACAGAACTCTATATAAGCGTCTCTTGACGCGCTCTTGGCCATTTTTGATAATAATTTCGCTTTTGATATAGCCCTGTCCTAAGATAATATGCACCGTTTAATACAAAAGATGGCCGCCAATTGATATGCGAATAATGCGGTCCGGCAAACGTGTGACCAATTCACTTTATTCATAGATCCAATAGAATGCTTGAACTATGAAAAATTATATCTACATTTTCTCTGTACTTAAGACTAGCAGTACCCGTGGCTTTTACCGCGTAAAATTAGGCAAAAAAAACTGATTCAATTTTAGCGTGATGATATATAGCCTTCTTCGATAAATGGGCTATCTATCACTGAAATAATTTTTCAAATTGGACCCGTTTTTCCTGAGCGCGTTAAAACAAACAAACACTTCAACTTTATACATTACTAGGTGCACCCCACGACTTCGCGTGTGCCAATTTTATCAGTTAGAGGTTTAAAAATAGTTTTTGGATAAATATTAATATATATTTTTTAAAAAGATCTTCAAAAATAATGCATTATCTTAGAACAAATTTGATTGACATAAAAAAGGTTACACTGAGCCAATCTTAAAAGATGGACATATGCTGTCGCGGACATTTATTTAGAACTTTTAAAGGGAAACAATTTTGCTATACATGACTTTTGTCAAACTTTAACCATTTACGCAGCGCACGCAGTGGAAGCGCTAAAATGGGAAAAGAATCCCCGATTTTGAAGCATTTTTCAAATCGGATCTGTGTATCCTGAGATTAAGGCGTTCTAAGAAACAAACAAACCCTTCAGCTTTATATATTAGTGTAGATTAAAGATGGTTGAATTTTTATCTGCTATTGTTTGTTATGTCTGATCAGTATAATGACGTCACACATTTTATTATCAAAATCTGAAATATTGTGTGACAACGGGTAGCGGAAGGTGTGAAGTTTTGTGATGACACATGTCAAAATTAAAAACATTCAAGTAAAAATAGGAAAAAAAATTGAAACTGCTGTTTTTTTAATTATTTTCACTAAAATATGCGATGTCACACGAGGGGGGGAGTTGTCGAAAATGTGAGTCTAAGCAGCGCCTCCCTCTGGCAAAAAAGTTATTTGAGGTCAAAGATAATAAAACTGTTTCGAGGTTTTTGGCTAAATGGTAACTTTGATCATAAAGTAGTTCTGGTAAGACTTTTAGACCAAATCATTATAAAATGCATCAATACCTTAGTCCTAAGAGCCACCGTTTCTGTGATATTGAGGGTACAAAAAGTTTAAAAATGTCATCTAAAATTCTTATCTGAAAACCTTTTATAAAAAAAACTTACTGTTAGGCAAATTAATGTAACTTCGACTGTTTTCGGAAGCTATTCCTAACAAACTCTAAGCGGCGATTTATTTCTTCCACTCGTTATAAAATTAAAATATACGATTACATGACAATACAGGACCATTTGTTCAGAGATACCACAACAGACATACCACCTTTTTCCTTGCTGTTGCCACCCGGGCTTCCTGCAAAAGTTTTAGATATATGATGTGGTTTTTAATGTTGACAAGATCTGCAGAAAAGCACTTCGGATATCTAAATTGACCGGACCAAATTATAATTTAATGAACTTTAACGGTGTCTGGCAAGGGTTTGCCACGACGGTAATGATCTGTCAATGTATCAAGTGATTGTTAGTAATATTCTGAAAGTATCAAAATTAGCCTTTATAAAATTACCTAATTAGCTTTAGATTTTGACAGTTTTAATGCCGTATACTTACCAAAGCCACGATAACCTAAACTTCATAAAGGGCCGTTGTTCTTACCTGTATTGGGAGCATGCGCTGTTAAACTTTCAGCTTTTATAAAATACCGTAAGTCAGGTTGTTCAGGGGCTCTTAGACTATAGGAAATAGATATTAGATTTAACTCCTGAGTATGTAATCAACTGGCACCAATCTAGCTATGTAGCCGCTGCGGGCAAACTTAATAATTGCCCCTGCTTTGCTTTGAACTTAAAAATTCCTAGCAATCACAGCTCTCAACTTTGATATCGCTTATTCTTCTTTCTGGGCCTTAACCTAACTAAATCATCCTTAGGTCGGGCCCAGGGTATAAGTAAACATAGATTTTGCCGTGCACACCAAGATGTTCTGGACGATCATATCTAATCTAGACTAAAATAAAATATTCCGTTAAGTACATCGTCGGTTTAAAGTATATCCCCCGCCCCTAATGTACTCTTCAACTTAATATACTTATCCAACATAAGCAGCGATAATAATATTCATAATTTAGAGTAATTTTCGCCTACAATACCAGCGAAGACTGCACGCAATTTCAGTGTATATTTTATTGATATTTATACTTTTCTAAAACTAAAGTAGCTTACGTTAGTTAATTTTAATATCAGCTATCTGCTAATGCAAATCTAATGAAATCGGCCCAGCTGTTTCGGAGATCACCAGGACCAGACAGACAGACAGACCGGCAGACAGACAGACAAAAATGTTTTAATTTGTATTTTCGTTATAGGTATCATACTTATAATTATATATACAATTAGTAAAAGATTTGTTATTTCGACGTTACAAATAAACACTTCAATTGTATTGTTAATGAGTTTGTATTATAGATAAAAAAACTCCGTACAACGTAAAATGACGGGTTGTATAAAAAAATCCCAAGTACGCTAAGAAGTGCAGGTGGAAACAACGGTAAACAAAAAAATTTAAATAATAACATGGCGAAATTTAGATATGTAAAGCGATATCGCTGTTGACGTAATTTTAGCAGACATTTTTTTACAACATATCAAGTTCAAAGACCTCACAGTGTCAAACCTATATTAACAATACAATTGGTAGAGTGGGACCGAAATTTTCACTTTGTTTCCTTTTTCGGTGGGAAAAGTATTTATGCACAATCCCGTGAGTGACTGAATAGTGACAGTTTACGTGTTCGTCGGCCTGTTTTTTCGTATAATCTTTTGATGGGACGGGACGAGACCAACGCGGACGAAGTGTTTCATATAATTTATTTTGTATGACTGCACACCTTCCAAAATGTCTTCTAGATTTAAAATAGATTAAATACCTCCGTTTCTCGAATTTCGTTAAAGAACTTCTAAACACAGTAGGTTTACATTATAGGAAAACGCGTTTCAAGATTATTCTCCTACAACGCGCTTGTATAGTCCCGCTTTTATAATATTATAATTTTATATTAAAATTCTCGTGTCACAATGTTCGTTACCAAACTCATTCGAAACGGCTAGACCGATTTTTATTATATTTTATATGCATATTCAGTGGCTCTGAAAATCGGCAACTATCTATTTTTCATACACCTAAGTGATAAGGATGGCCCAGGCGGACGAAATTGCGGGGTACACCTAACGTTATGTAAATAATATTAACGCGTTATAACAGCACCGTGTTATTCTGATTATAGTATCTATTACTTAAAAAATGTATTTGCAAATTAAGAAAAAGTAATGCGATTCGAGTAATAAATATTTGCTATACGAATCATGATATATTTGTAAAGATATTTTTATAAGAATGTACTAACAAAAAAACGGATGGAAGAGAGATAAAAAAAAGATTTGGTATGATATTTTTGTCCGCACTTAACAGGACGTCTGTTTCTTATAATACAGGCATTAAGTTGTCTACCTTAAGAACAGACGTCCGTGTGTCATATAGTCTTATGTATTTATTATTATAAAACGAAGGTATACTTGAGTGACTACCGAAACTTATGTACGCCTGGACTACCATAAGACTCGTAAATGTGTTGCCGGACTTTGAGGAATGTGTACGCTCTTTCCTTGAAGTTCCCTAACTCATACATAGCTCCGTTTTGTAGTTTTCCGTAACAGAAAGGACGGTCAGAAATAATAAGAATCAAAACTGTTTACTTTTTTCATAAACACACTGCATCGACATTTTCTGTAAAATGTGACTGTAGTCAAGTGCTGATTCATTGTATTAAAAAAGATATATCTTAAATTTAATCTTTAAATTTCTTATTCTTCTAATTCTTATTCTTTTTGCAATAAGATTGTTATATATGACAATTAATATGTATACGTTTTCTTATAGTAAAATGTATACAAGTGTGTGTAAATCGTTTGGCATTGGTGTGCGTGTGGTTTTACTTTAATAATTTATGAAATTAATATTGTATATTTAAGTGTTTGTAGTTAAAATATTACCACAAAATAGTACAAGATTTTGTGGAGCTACACAAAGTCCCCGGCCACACTAAATGATCATTCAAATGAAGCTACGTTTGGCTCCGGCATTACAAATGGCCGTCATGACTTCGCTTTAACACAACGTTATAGTAAAATGTATACATGAGTGTGTAAATAGTTTGGCATTAGTGTGCGTGAGGTTTTATTTTAATAGTTGAATATATTAATAACGCATATTGTATAGAAATATTAGCATTCGCACACCCTCCTCTATATAAACTATAATTGTGCCAAATTTCTTATTTCTCCGTCCGCACAACTTTCCAAAATAGTACCGAAAGTTTTCAAAGTCAAAAAGGTGTATTAATATAGGCTTTTTTATGAGCACTTATGAACGCCAATGTATATTATTAATATTTTTTTAATATTAATAATATACATTTGCTCTTAAAATTTACGACTTAAAAGCTAAGTTTACCAGGGTTTCTCGCGCCCTGCACTGAGAAGAGCCCGCAACAAACTCAGTCGGGTAATTTTTTTGTTATTTTCGATAAATATATGAATTGCGTACATTAAAATTCAATTTGGCGAATTCGTTCTAAGTATTACGGGGTTTTATTAATTTAAGTTTGCTTTAAATTTATTTTGAGACCCTTCAGAGTTGCAGTGACAGGTGTAGTTAAAGCAAATATTTGATATCCGACCTCCTCCGTGTTTCGGAAGGCACGTAAAACAGTGGGACCCGAGTAATGTCACTTTGTGATATTAGTCGTAAGGTTGCAGAGATCGTGGGAGTTCCGAGGATGACGTCAGATGGCAATCGGTCATCTTAACTCGCCCCACAGCCATATCCTCTGCAATCCAAGCGGACCCTGGTACCTAACCGGGATAACGCTAGGAAGAAATAAGCTTGGAATCTAAAGCGTCATTTTATATTCCCTAGACATTTCGCTAAACGGTCCCCGAAAAGGGGTTATTGAACGTGGAATAAAGTGCGGCGCTAAAATGTAGCATCGTGACCGTCGTGTCTAATTTTCGTGTGAGTTGCCGGGCTTGCCAAATCGCTTACCGTGTAGGCTCATTACACACGTACGTGAATAACAGTTTTAAGGTCGTCTATCTGTTCGCCACCTAACATGAACCGATTACTGTCGACGTATATATACTGTTTTTATCAATCTTTATATAGCATAGAACAAATGCGTTTCCAGTTCTTGTACGCCTAGATCTTCTAAACAACGCAACGCATTTTAATGCGGTTTTCATTATCATTTCATATATATTCAATATTTTACAGGGATACAAATACATAAGTACCCTTAAACCATGTAAACCGTTTCTTACGACACTTAACTATTGTTAAGTACCGCTCTTCACTAATATGTACTTTTATAAAATAAGACATTAGACATACGCTTAGAAGATTAGTTAAGTTAGTTAGCAGAAGACCGCATACTTATCGTACGTAGAAGGGTCGTAATGTCAGTTTTAAAGTCGTCCGTCTGTTCACAGCCTAACATGCACCGATTACACTGAATACTGATGTACTATTATTGCACAATCTTAACCTCCCGACGCTTATACTGCGTTTACCATTAACTCTAATAGTACTTAATAACGTTTTATTTCTTAAGAAAGTATCAAATTATACCATTAATATAGATCGGTACCTATTTATGAATTATACTTTTTTTTAATGGCGGTTACAAGAATTTGGCTTACATTTTAAAAAAATCAATAAAAGCGGATTATTTATTATTATTTATTTAATTTTGTAACAAAATAAATTATAGGACATCGTTAAATTGCATATTATAAACTACAGAGGTTTGTCCAATATGCAAAAGTTAGTTCGACAAAGAATTACAATATTATGTTATCTCTCTGTAGGCGTATAAAACAACTATCTATTCGATTTGTTCATCTCCTGGTAATGTATGGAAGAAGGAAAGACTATAACACAGGCATTAAGTTGTCTACCATAGGAACAGACGTCCGTGTGTCATATAGTCCTGTATATATTTATTTATCTATATATTTATTCATCAGTGTACAGCTTACAAGTCACGACTCGAGGAATTTTTTTAAAATTCTCATTATGATACCCCGTTGCTAACCTTGTTTATATTTTTGAATATAAAATATATTTCTAATTGTCACAAACCAAGAGTCGCACCTAGCTGAGGCCCCTGGGACTCAGCGCCTGGAGCGGCCGCTCCGTTCGCCCTATGGTAGGCCGGGCATGCAGCTTACAAAAAAGGCTAAATTTCTATGACCAATTTCAGGTCTCAAAACCACTAAAGACTACAACAGTCTTACAGATTTCGTGATAACGAAAATGGCTTGTATACGTTTATACATATTGAGATTATTTTTAAAGAACATAATTATAGGGAATTTCAACCTTAATAATAGTTTAAATATAAACTACGTCGCGTGACTGACGTATATTAAGCAAACGGCCGGAGTGATGCGGTTCAGTCTACAATTTTTAGTCGTATTTTATTGAACGGAACCACATTAGCAAGTTTACGAATGTGAAACTTGTAAATTAGCCCCTAATGTCCCCATACGTCTAATGTCGAAGTGAACTTTACTTTTAAGTTTTATTTATGGTTCCGGTAACTGATAGTGACGTGATATGTATCGATACCCGCGTAAGTCGTAACTCCAAATTCCCAGCTTTACAGTTGAGCATTACAAATAACTACATTACAATAACAGTCACTTTAATATATTATTAATATTCACTCTTGACTCATCGACACTATCTTCTCTCCAAAGATCTCTTGGCAACCGTACTCACAAGAAGGTACTCGTATACAATACTACACAAATGAAATGACAACCAACCACTTCACTGGACATACGCATGTATCCTTATTTCCTTACCATGAATTCCTTACTAATAATACACTAAATGCAAATCTAACTCTGCCTGTTTCGTTATCATTGTTGATGACTTTGGTATACATATACATTGGACCCTGGAGATGGATATGGTCTACTTTATGTAGCGAAATGAAATAAGGAGAAAAATGGGTTGAAAGTATGTATGAAAGTCGAAAAATCAACTCAGATGATGTCGCGGGTGATGCTAGTATAAATATATATTATAGGTTCATTTAAGGTTGTGGATGTGGAATCAGTTGCCTGCTCCGGTATTTCCGAACGGATACGACTTAGGGACCTTCAAGAAAAGAGCATACTCATTTTTGAATAGTATTTGACTGAATACGAATTTACGAATATTTAATAGGATTATAATATTTTGCTAAGATTTTTATACATCCAAAAAAAAATGTTAGCAAAATATGGATCCAAGGTGCATAGGTAGATGAATGAATCAGTTTTCTAGATGAAATATTATAAAAAAAGAAAATTATCGAAATTAATTCTGCTAAGTCATTCAAGTTAGTTTTGTTTTGAGTGTGCAAAGTTGAACGGCTTGAAAACTAGGACTGGGAGAAGTTCGATACCGCCGCGAAGTTCATTAGGGATCGAAGAAATTCGAGTGTTTATTCCTGTTAAACAAAACTAGAAACTCTGGCAACATTATTTTATAGAGTACTAGTGGACCCGACAGACGTAGTCCTACCCGAACATTGGCTTAGTCTTACTATTGAATATCAAAACATAGCGCCATCTATTGGTTGCTTACTCCACTGACCATCCGCCGGCGGCCGCTCTGCCTCCGTATTTTAAATCTCTCATTTCTTCTAAACTATTAATTTTAATTTAATGTAAAGGGCAGTTTTGATCTTCCTAAAATATACATCCTTTCTAGCGTATTCAAATGGATAAGGATTAATACGTTCTTCTTTAAAAACAGCTTCGTAAATAGTTCATTATTTTTTGTAATATGTACATAAAAGATTAAAATGGTCACTGTGGGCTTAGGGGATAGACGTATGCCATCGCAGACGCTTAGTAGTACATTATTTTGATTTATCCCGTAAGTTTAGCCAACGCATGCACTGTAAGCGCACAGAAATACGTTTCTTACGACATCATGTTAAAAAATCTCTGATATTCTCGAATTTTATCTGTCGGTCGTAGTGTATGTCCGTTTTTACCGGGTAATCTTCGTGAAGGCTGGACCGATTGCAATGGAACTTCCACTGGCAGATACTTTACGTTACAAGGAGAAACTTAGCCTACTTTACTTTTAGAAGAATAATTAGGGTGCCGCACAAAAATAAAAATCCTCAAAATTTAACAAAATTATTATTTATAATAAATTATTATTATTAGCCGATGAAGTCGTGAGCTACAGTACAATTTTTTTAAATAAGCCTGTACTGTCCCTCTGCTGGGCAAAGGCATTCTAAGCCACACACCTCTATCCAAAGTTATTTCAATGAAGAAAGTACTTCCTTCCTTCCTTCAGCCCGATGACATCCACTGCTGGACATAGGCCTCCTCCATTGACTTCCACAGAGCTCTATTTTGTGATAAGGATATCCAACGGCTTCCCCGTTGGTGCTGCGCGCGTTGTCGCTTCGTGCGTTGGTGCTGCGCGTGACGGTGCGTGCGACGATGCGCGTGATACTGTTGCGCGCGATGGTGCCGCATGCGATGGTGCGTCGGCTTCTACGTGCGATGCTGAGCGCGAGATTGTAAGTGGTTGCGCACGCTGTGTTTGTAAATAAAATCATTGTAGTGTGTTCTACATTCAAAGTGATTAATGGTACATCTACGCAGTCCCCCAGTATAAATAATATGACCAGGGCGTTTAAATTTCAGAATGGCGATTTGATTTTTAAATTTGGATTATGTTACGTTAGCTTTAGTATATCAAAAGTTCGAATAAATAAATTGTTCAATATTGAACATGAAAAATTATTAGGAACTCATTTTTTTTTTCTATATTATATTTTTTCTTTACTATAGCTGCGTAATATTTTAATTGTTTTGGTGACTTTAATATTAAACTAGTATGTATACATTGATTTATTAAATAATGTGAATAAGTAAAATCAGAAAATAATTTTACCTATTGAAATATAATACAATGATTGAAATTTAAATCAACTACTCATATTGAATTAAAATATTGTTACTTAATTTTATCATCAAATGAACTAACATTAATTTTGAAAAATTAACTACACCTATTAAAATATATGCCAGGGTCCTAGGGCTCAAAAAAAAAACATGGAGGAGGTAAGATAATGCACTTACAAAATATATTGAATACATGAACATCTCTTACTGTCGTAAAGTATATTCAAAACGCCCAATATATTCGACGAATAAATAGATTAATTCTGTAACGAATGGTTTTCGGAAATATACTTTACACGTACATAAATTTTAACCAAAATACCGTGGAATGTATATCCAAACAAATGTATTATATATCTTATACAACCTGAGGGTCATTGGGTAAGTGTGATGGGTTTTCGGTAAAAGGGGCATTATAAGCTTGTTGGCTAATGCTAATTGATGAAGCTTCCTTTCAAATCATTTTGGTAACGTATTTGTCAATCCGGCAATAAACAATTATTTACCAATCTTCAATACGTTAATATATTATTTATAAGTGACATTATAGATGCTTGTAACCATTACTCAAGTATTTTTTTATTGAACCGATGAAACTGTTGATACAATAATGCTTTATGTTTTGATATTGCTGTGCCGAGGTAGAGGAATAAAGATAAGGTCTTACCATGTTTGGATATGCAGAAGAAGCAAACGAAGAAGAAGATGGGACGTGATATTGGTAGTAAGGACAATGTTACAAGAATATATGATGGGATATATGGGATGCATAGTTTTTCAATCCTTGATTCGAACGAGGTCGGCTGGAAATACCTTGACGTTGTCCGCAAACAAGAGAAAGTTTAAGACCCTCCACAAAGTTGCATATGAAAGGAAACTCAAGAAAATCACCAAGGAAGCAGACGACAAGGTGGCGAAACAGCTCCCTTCACAAATGTTATGCAATCCTATGGATACAATTAGAACTAAGAGAACTTTGTCTATACAAAATATACCTCTGGTTGCAGGAGTTATAAAGGCGAAGATAGAACAGGCATCAAGGTGGCAATTTTCCGACTAATTTCTTTTGGCGCAAGCATTTGCGCGACGGGACTGTCTGTTCTGTATCGGCTTGTTGAAGAATTAAAGTGTTGCGCAGATACTGTATAAATTGTCTTCTGTAATAATAAAGATCCTACATTTATGTAGGCTTAACGTAAGCCAACGTAATTATTATTGATCTGAAATGGCTGGAAAACTTACTAGAACTGAGGATACACGCCGATGGTCCTTTAAGCGTAAGTAGCCCAGACTAGACTGCTTAAAGTGCATTAATGTTCAGAATTGTTTACTCCATACTAATTAAAAACAAATATCTATTTTTTGTCCTACAAATGTATCGGGTTCCTTATAAGAAATAGAAGAAATTTAAGGCAAGTAATGAACTTTTGAAAGGACCAAAACCTCACATGAGCTATTTAGCTAATTCTGATTTTATCGTTAAAGAAATTAAAAAAGTAATAACATATGGGGTGAGTTGCAATTTAGAGGTACTCTTTATTGTAATAATGGAATCCCTAGAAGCCCTGGAATCAACATACCAAGTCGAAGATAACTGTTGGTAAACAGCAGCCGTGACCTTATATAATTCTATCGGCAGAGTCGTGCTTCCTGACAATTTATAGTACTGTAACGCCGTCCTTGCAATCTAACCTATCCAGACATTTAACTGATTAATTACAGCATTCAGGGTACTCAGAGAGACCCATTAGCGTTATATTTATATTTAAATGTGTTTTCATTTTCCCTATTCCGATTTTAAGAAGATTAAAGCATCTATCTATCTAGTAGTAGAACTATCTATCTATCTGTAGATTCCTTATTTTGGTCCTTCGAAAAGTGAAGTTTGCAACTAGATGTGAGCCTACCAGCTTAAACCAGGTTAAGCAATTTAGAGAGTCTATCTAATTTAGATAATATCCAGGCTGTCTCTCCCTCTTTTTGGGGCACGTGGTGTTTTTCTGAAGGCACATAAAACAATGGGTCCCGATTATTGTCTAAATCGTGAGATTATAGATTGTGGAGGCTCCGGGATGACGTAAGACGTCAGTCGGTCATCTTAACTCGCTCCACAGCCACATCCCCTCCAACGTAAGGGGACACAGGCACTAAACCGGAATAAGGCCAGAAAATCGAGGTGGAGACCTTTAGTATCCTTCTCATTTCTGTAAATTGCAATATTTATACGGGTAATAACGATGATTCATTTATTATATTATATCTCTTTATCTACAGACACGTATGAAAAAAAGATTGTAATTGACGATAATATCAAAACACCTACAAATTTAATTATCATCCTTACGCAGCTAAAATTTTACATAGTCTTTAGTTTAAAAATGTCATGATATAACAGCAGTTCTCACTTGACAACAGAGCAAATGCTCAAATACAAAATTAGAAATAGCAAAATTAGAAACTCCATGCAGGGTTTCACGGAGTGCTTCAATCACGCAACTTATATGATGTAAATGTACTTGACAGCAAATATGATATTTGCTCAGAGCGGCTGAATAGCTATATGAAGTGGTTTATATATGGCCATGTATAAACCACTTCACGAATTGTACGATACGATGATAGACTAACATCTTAACAATGAAACTTTATACATTTACTTTCTATAAATATTGACCGATTGATAACTCTACTCCGCTAGCAAACTTCGCATCACTAATTAGTCCTCGGCTTATATTACCCAGAAACACGGAGATGGCTCTTGAAGAACTAATAACAAAATCTCCTCATTTGCTGCTTTTTGTATACCATGTCTATAGATTTTCAATAAGACCACCCAGCGGTTGTCTTTAATATGATTTTAGTTAAATAGTGCGGAACCCTAAAATGAAAGTAACAAAACAACAACAGCCGTATCTTTATCACACCAAATACCCCCTGATAGCGTATTATCTGTATTACGAAGACAATATAAAGTAAAACATAGATAGTTCTTGTCAATAAAGCAGTTTTATTTGAGAAATAAAGACATATGCGAGATGGCAGAAGAGTGGAGTATAGCTGGAAAGAACTTCATCGTCACTGGTGGAGCTACGGGTCTGGGCGCATTGTATGCTGAACGTTTTATTAAACATGGAGCTGAGGTAAGATGTTCATTTCTTTACGAACATTACTTGAGGAAAAAGGAGGATAAATTGACTATGAAATAATTTTTACATTGAACAAATGTTTATTAACAACTTGAGTTGTAAATTAACGTAGAATTCTATTTTAAATTATTAAAGGAAAATATCGAGCAGAAACATAATTTTTGTGACAGTTTCTTAAAGATCTTTTATCATTTCTATTTGCTTCCAACAATTAAGCCTATATTATATTTCAATAACAGTAAAAATTGATACACAAGATTGTCTTGGCTTTAGCCCTGGTGACATAAATAAAAAGAGTAGGTACAAACGTTCTACTGAATATTTACAGGACTAAACATATTTGAAAGTAGTGTCACGTGTCTAATGTAGAAGTAAAACGTCTGTCAATTTTATTTCAGAAATTAGCCATTCTTGATATCAACGAGAATGCCGGCAAAGAATTAGCAAAAACTCTTAATCAAACGTACACGGACAAGGTGATCTTCCTAAAATGTGATGTAAGTAAAGAAGAGGAAATCAAAAAGAGTTTCGATGATGTATTGACAGTCTTTAAGAGGATCGATGTAATCATCAACAATGCAGGAGTCATGAACGATTCCCCTGATATTTGGAGAGTAGCAAGTGACGTAAATTGGGTGCGTATAATTTATTTTTATTTACCAGATTTGAATGGATGATTGAAATTACCTCATAAAGACTCAATGCTGCTGTTTTTCTTCGTCCTCTTTGAGAAGCCCTTAAAAATTCTTTACAAATGATATATTTTCAGCAAGGCGTCGTTTCTTTTACGCTAAAAGGCTTAGAGCACATGCGTAAAGATGAGGGTGGGTCAGGTGGAACAATCATAAACATCTCTTCAATCGCAGGCATAGTAAGAATAGGTATTTTGCCGATCTACTGCGGCTCTAAAGCTGCTGTTCTTCATTTTGGAAGATGCCTTTCAGTAAGTATTTCGTTAAACTATTGTATATTATATCAGAGCCGAATCATTTAGATTACGTCATTCTTTTAAGCAGGGTAAACAATATAATAGGAGTTACATTTTTATGAAGTAAAACATTAAAATCAATTTTTAAACAAAAAACAAAAATTTCAGGTTAGCTTTAGTTAGTTATATATCACACTTAATAAAGAACATATTACCATGTCTATACCCAACAACTCCGGTATCCATCACAACACAGAAAATGAGATGCAGATAAAAATGTGTTGACGATCAAAACATACATTTCTGTTTACTATATATAATATATATATAAAGGCACATCAGGGAGCGTACTTAAATAATAGTGGTTTGGTTTTTTTGTCATAATCCATTACTGGGATAACTCATACAGCACTTGAAGTTGGAATCTAATAGAGATTGATTTCTCTTTGTAATCTTTCTTAATATAATCTTTAAAAATTCATACTGACAATTGCCGTTAATATTTTAACAGTCGCCAGAGTTCAATGAGAACACCGGAATTCGCATCTTGACCATGGCTTTTGGAGCAACAGACACACCTCTTTTGACTAATCTTCAAGACAGATTTTATGACAAAAAAATCTCCGGTGAAATATGGGACAAAGTCCCAAAGTCTTCATACCAAAGGTAAGATTGCTTAGGAAATTATTCTTCCAAATTTACTAGTATTTTGGTAGTACATGGGTGTTCGAAGTCACTCAGTCCGTCCGTATGTCTCTTGTTGTATTAAATATATCGATATAGTCTAATTTTAAATATTGCATTTAACTTAAATCCGGGAACGTGATTTTGAACGTCATTATTCGAAAAATGTATTAGTTATTATTCATAATTCATAAAATATATCTATGGTCACTTGTAGTCTATGAGAAGAGTGTAGGTATTAATTAAAATTATCTCCAATAACAGTCTCATTATTAATATACTTAAATATATTTACAGTGTAGAGTCAGCCTGGAATGCAGTATTAAAAATGTTCACGGAAGGCGCCCCTGGATCAGTGTGGTTATCAACTCTCGACAAACCAGGCATGGATATCACATCTACGATAGAAACTGCTTTCGCGCCTCTAGAGACTCTTGCGTTTAAGGGACCAGAGTAACTCAGAGCTGTGAATATAATTAAAAATAAAGAAATGTAAAAAAGTCTCTACTCCAGAATATTCAGGAAAAACAAGAATAATAGGATAATTTTTCACAATAAACTGTTTTTTATATTGTTTTTTTTTTTTCAACTTCATTACGGTAATTTCGTGTGGGTCACACAGTCATAAAACTCACAAATCAATGTACCAAGCAGAGTTTTCGATATCGTTTTTAAATTTCAGCATTTAATTCCTTACTCTGGAAAACTTTACTCCTATGCCTCTTATGGCACAGACAATACATATAACGAAAACATTTAAATATCTCTAACATAAGAAAATAATACTCAGCAATCATTTCAATTATAAGACATCGCAATACAGCAATAGCTTTGGCGGACATTATAGAAAAATTACGTGTTGAAAAATCAAACACAAGCTACAATTTAGCTGTATCAGATTTTCCGCAGGCTTTTGACACTATAAAGAGAGATAGTTACATCAAATCTAATATTGAAATTATAGCGAAAATATAATTTGTTGGTTCGCGAGCTCTCTAAAACGTCACAAGTAGATAGTCAAAAGTATCTACCTATACAAATAGTAAATTATTATTTAAAATCAGTTAAAATTTTAAACGTGAAGTCCAAAACGAAACTTATGTAATGCGAATCTCGAGACAGCGCAAAGGGTAAAGGTCAACTTCTGTTACATAATCAATAACGCCCAATATAATATGCTATGTAGCTACAACAGCATAATTCTTTACATTATGCAACTTTGCACACATCAATATAGGTTATAAACATACATTAAAACACGTTAGTTCTAAACAACTAACGACACGTTTTTATGTTACAAAGAACTCTGTGTTATACAAAAACGGTTAGTGACCCATACATATGTATCTTCGATTGAAATACGATTGAGCGACATAGGTTTGATACAAAAATTATACCCATACATATTTACATCTAAGATATTATATATGTATACATATAAATAGGCACAGACAAGACAGTACGGTACTTTTTTCTCCTACAATCATTGTATATACTTTCTCTTGATTAGTTTTATTTATTAAACTATTGGCGAGCTTTAAGCGTCATCATTAAAAGATGGTTAGACACTACGTCTAATATCAATAAAATCTGTTGTGTAGAATTATACTATATATCATACATCTTATGAATCTTCTGCGTAAATACATAGATATGAGTGATACATAATCATGAGGCCATATAACGATATAACCTAAGTGTATCGAACCCAGAGGGATATTTCGTTTATCCTTTTAGGGTATGTTTGTACTAATTACTTTGACACTGTGATTCTGTAAATTTCAGATCTCTACTTGTTATCGTTATTGAATTAATCGAAAAAAAAAACTGAGAATTTAAAAAAATATTTCTTAAAAACATGTCAATCTATCTCCAAATTCGGATTCGGATCGAGTTCAAATTAATTTGGATTTTGAAAATTAGAAAGTGGCAGCGTTGAACATTTTTCCTTTAAACCTTCAAAACGTGTTTATGGTATAAAATAGATCAAGCCTAATATTTCATTTATTGTCAACATTTTTATTGATTTGGTTAAAGCTTGTTTACTCGTAAATCATTCATAGAGGGATCCAGTCCATGGGATTGGCACATACTACTAAACGGTTAAAATTGTTTTTAAACATTTGAACGTTACAAGATAAGAAACACAGATAGGGGGGATAGGGGGACATAAATTTAATGTTACGATATACGAGAGATAAGATTTGTAGACCATATAGATGGTTTGCGTAAACATAGATATGCAATTACAATCAAATCCAAAGGTCGCTTTATAATTTGTGAGTCAGTATATGTTTTTAACTCAGTAATACCTACATTAAATCAACGTTAAATGAAAAAAAAAAATCTTCTTTCTAGCGTTATCCCAGTTAAGTACCAGAGTCCGTTTAGATTGCAGAGGATGTGTCTGTGAAGCGAGTTAAGATGGCGGATTGCCATCTGATGTCATCCTCGGAATCACCACGATCTCTACAACCTTACGACTAATATCGCTCAGTGCTATTAATCGGGTCCCAATGTTATATGGCCTTCCGAAACACTGAGGAGGTCGGATATCAAATATGAACCGTCGGATATCAAATATAAACCAGTGCTAGAATGGGTCACCCATCTATCACCCGGTCGCAGCCAGTGCAACTTAACTTACAATCCACTCAAATGCCGACCACTGATTAGGCCACGACCTCCTCAAAATGGAATTAGCACAGGAACAACGTCTCTTATTTAAACTCACTTAAAATCGAAACACGACTATCAACTATCTATCTGCGAAAAATACTTGAATACGTAGGTCACGTAGTCTGGAACAAAGCGAATACTGTTAAAAAACTTATGCTCGCGGAATCGAATGAAAGAGTCCAGGCGGACGCAGCCCGAGGCGTTGCTCGGACCAGGTGAAAGAAGCTCTCGATACGTCTCTTTATTGTGCAAATAGCCAGGCCAAAGACCAGACTCATTGGATGAGACCATCGCACGTGTTATAGTGTTATATCAGCGATAAACCACGATCCTGAGTAATGATGGAACGACCCAAGAAGAACACTATGCAGTCTTTATGCGCTGTCCGGAAACGCTGGGCCTCAATTAGGAAGGATGTTATTTTTGTATGTAAAAATCGATTTTACAAGCGTTTGTCACCGCTCCTACAGCGCTGGACCGACTTGGATAAAAATTTCTATATCCATTACAAAGAGTTCGTAAATGATTTGAAAAGACTTAGTTGTTGACGCTGTTTTCAGCATTTAACATAAATTGGGTATGTTTCTAAACTAAATACGGTTGGGCCTATTGGAGTCCTGTCTATTTTGGTTTTTTACGTATTATTTCTGAGAAGGCTTAAGAAAAAAGTAAGGGAAACACGAGCAAGCAGAGTTGGTCGCATCTTCAGAATACTTTTAATAGGTGCTTACGTCTGACCATAAGTCGTGCAAGACAACGTCTGCCATATAAAGTATATACTTATTAGATGTAGGAAGGTTTCGTATGTCACGATTGAACCATTATGTTACTGTTTGAAAATACCCGGGTTCCTTCACTTTGACGTTTTACTGGTTATTATTAATATCTTGCTAAGGAGGTCGTGGCTTAATCAGTGGTCGGCATTTGAGTCGATCGCTAGGTTAAGTAGCTGTTGCTGCGACCGGGTGATAGATAGGTGACCCGTTTTAACAGTGGTTTATATTTGATATCCTACCTCCGCCGTGTTTCAGAGGGCACTTAAAACAGCGGGACCCGATTAATGTCACTTTGTGAGCATATAAAACTGAATAGTAATCTCTTTTAGAGAAACTACAACACTATCTCGTTTTGGATAAATTTATAATTCTTTTGTATCACGTAGAGACTTGAAATTTTCCATGTTGATAGACCATGCTAAAAACTCACATGGAAAATTATTCTGAACGAAATCGGTCAACTTTTGTCAGATACGAATCCCTCCTATATAAGCGTGTCGAGACACGCGTTTGGCCATTTTTATTCTTTATTTAATTACGCTTTTGACAAAATTAATTGGATATTTGAATATCTCACGAGTTCGTACACGCTAATCCGCGAAGCCGCATAACCGATTTTAAAGAAATTTCGTCAATGTCAAACATTAGTTTCGGTTTAACCTTGGCTTTGTTAACTTTGGCTCCTGTAATCAGGATGTCGTATTTTATATAACAATTTTTTAACATTACCAAATCTATTATAAACATACTCTATAAAAGAACATTGTCCACGCAAAAAAATTGTCACGATAGTTGGTACGTACTTTTTTACGCATTAAAATTCTAAAAATCCTTATATGCAAGTCCGGCGCTAACATTGTTTCATTCTAAATAAACACAACAGGAAAATGACTACCGAATGCTAAAAATATACATGCGAAATATACGAATAACATAATATTGAACAAGCAAAGAGCTTCATTGGCACCTATTATGCTTCATTGGCACCTATTATAGCTCAATAACCGGTGGAAACACGATAGCTCAAAAGTCGGTGGAGACACGAATCCTCGAGGTGTGCGGCTCGATTCCAATTTGTATGTATAGAAAATAATACCCTATTGCCTTGGTCACGCCATAACTCCCTAAAAAATATGTTTTTAACTTGCGTTCGCCTCGCCCGATCACACTTTTCGTAACGCCCTAGTCACACATTCACCGGCTTACTTCCAAGTCAAACGTGTGTAAAGAAGCTTTATTTTAAAAATATCAACAGTCTATGTAAAAAAATTGTCTATTACCCTTGGTCATGCCACAGCTCCCTAAAAATATGTCACACTATCAAGTTCCGTTCGCCTCGTCCGATCATACTTTTCGTAACGCCGATTTATTAACGTTAAATTTAAACCGCTATTATGAAAGAGATTTCAACAAAAAGCAATTGTAAAATGATCAATAACATACGCGTTACTGTCAATGCCACCCTTTGTTTCGGTGCAAATGAAATGAAATAAATAATAACATCGGCTGGCAAAGGTCCAACGTTCGAGATTTATACCAACATCACGCACCGAGACATAACCCATCAGATATATCAAATTATAAACAACACGCACTGAAATTGTACATCAGTTTTACTGTTTCAACGTAAATGCAACAATCCTGGTTTTAGTGGGTATATCGGATTTTAGCCGGCGAGTTCCACACTCCCAGTCGAGACTACATAAGTACCGGGTTCAGTGTCCACTGAGGGTGCGCAAAAGTATTTTTCAGGAATAAAAAAAAAACTTTATATGTACATTAACATAAGATAATAGGTTATTGTAATGAAGAAAATCAATTAGTAATCGAAATGAGAGTCCGTGACTGAGCTACAGAGAAACAGATGTGGTAACAAATGTAACGTTCGTAACAGTAAGAATACGTTATTAATCACACGATATGATGCTAGGAAAAACAATATCGTCACATGTTCCCGACATCGTGAGATTAACACGTCTGTCCGTTGCTCGCCGTCCGCTGTTTGTTTAGCTTTGGAAAATATTTGCGCTGGAGATTAACGTCAAACTATCTAAGAAATACAATACGTTAGGAAAACCCTCTTGGATATGTGTAGATATTATAAAGTATTGTTATTAAATGCGTATTTATTTCTTAGATTCCAAAACGGATATGTAACAATAGAACACTCGTGAGCAACGTGAAACGCGTCGAGAAATTAAAAGTTTTTAACACATATTTTTAACACGCACCATAAGACGTCATAAAACGTCAGACTAAATTCCGACTCCGCATTTATATTGAAATGCGCTAAACCAACTCAAACGTCAGCCACGTGAAACGCGTTCAGAAATTAAACGTTTGAGACTTGTATTTTTTTATGCGCGTCACAAGGACGTCAGACCGGGATTATGTCGGATGCACGTATGTGGTACTGCTGGTAGAATAAAAACAAAGAAGCGCCTTAAAACTTTTAAATAAATGTGAGTAAATAATGCTCAACGTGACTGAAACGTGATTCACGTGAAACGCGTTCAAAAATTAAAAGTTTAAGATTCATATATGACACATGGACGTCATACTGGGATCATGTCCATGAGCATGGTGCTGCGGGTAGAATAGAATAACGAAGCACCTTAAAACATTTAAATAAATGTGTGTAAATAATGCTTATGATCATTGGTTACAATACACCAATATTTAAATACACCAAGCTAGCTTAAACGTGAGTCACGGAAGCACAGTCCTAAATCAAAAGTTATAGACTTATATTTTGTAACACGCGCCATGAAACGTCCAACTGACGTCAGTCGCAGTATTTATATTTAAATAGGCTAAAACAACCAACGAAACGTTAGTCCAGAAATTACAAGTTTGAGATTCATATATATTTTTAACGCGCGTCACTAGGATGTCAGACCACTACAAACAGACATTAAAACATATAGCTTAAACATAAACAAAAAGAAAATTTAGGTGTCGTGTCTGTGTCAACGCCATGATATCCTTCTTTTAGCCTTCATTTTAGTGATGGTGATGATCGATCTTATGTCTTTGATTATTATATTCAAGGTTTTAAGAGAGAAATAGAGTAATAGGGAATGGAAAATTAAGACGTTAGTTATCAAAAAGATAATGAAAGTACCGTCTGCTGCTACATATACGAGGGGCGTTCAATGTATTCTGGGTACAGGCATGTAAGAATAAGCGGAGAATTCTGAATATAATTTATTTTTCAATATAGTCCATGAATACACTTATTTGTCCGGGAAAGTAACTTTCCATTACCTATAAAAATATTATTCTTCCTGGTCTTCATCGTCGAAAACATGCTTGCCTGGGAGGTCTTTTTCAAGATTGAAGAACAGAAAGTAACTACGAGGGTCCAGGTCCAGGCTGAAGGGTGAATGATTGATTTCTTCAAATCCGCAAAACTCGCACCGCAGCCTTGGCATTGGTCTTGTGAAGGGGCGCGTAAGCGTGAAGAAGCAAAGATTATCCACGTCTTTTTCATTTTCGCCTTTTGGCGTTTTCTTCAGTAGCGGCACTAATCGGCCCACTGGCGCGGTCGTCTTCAATACTCTCTCTCACTTAACCATTTCTGAATTCTTGATAATGAAGGGGCAGAATCTTAGTAAACAGCCACAATTTCTTCGTGAATTACTTTTTTGTGAGGAATTTTATCACAGCGCGATGCTCGTCATTTTCATTTTAACATTGTTGTATCAGCCGTCGTTTTGTTGCCTTTTCGTGATGATATCTTCAATACTAATGGTGACAATTAAATGAAATTTTGTATATATACCCTCAAAGAGCGGCCCTAACTAATCAGATAATTTAATTACCCTAATAATTAGTCTATCGTTCCGATACCGAGAATACATTACACGCTCCTCTAATAGAGGGACAAAAGGGCAGACGGTTAACCTGACTACCACCGCTCAATTAAAAAAGCACTACCAGAAGGCTGGGGTATTTTTTTAAAGGAATTAACAGACGATAATACTGCTTATGTTATCCCGTAGTTATCGATCTTCAAGTGTTTTCAAAGGTCTTAGATCTTGTTACACCCCTGAACTGAAGAATTTATAACAATGTCTTGTTTCCCTAAAAGATTTTACTGGCAAAGTAAAGAAATACTATGTTGCTTGTGCTATGTAAGCAAATTAGTATAACGCATATATATCTCTAATTTTTTGAAATTATTCCATAGCCTATTATCATCTGGGATAATCTACAACAAGGGTGAAGGAATTTTTCAAACTGGTCCAATAGTTTCAGAGCCGATTCATTGCAAACAAGAAATCATCTCTTTCCTGGTATTAATATTATGTACTAACGGACCCAACAAACGTTGCCCAACCGTTATGTTACGTACTATTTACTACATTCTATTATTTTCTAATACTATTCCCTTTCCATTCTTGTTCCCATTCCCAGTCTCAATTCCAGTTTCGACCCCGTTTCCGTTCTCTTTCCCTAAATGGTCTAGTTACGTTTACGCGTAAAGCCCTGACCAAGGGAAATAGAGATTCATGTTTATTTACTATATTATATACTAGCACTGTACCCCACAACTTCGTCCGCGTGGACAAACCTTATCATTTAGGGGAGTAAACAATAGATATTAGCCAATTCTCAGACCTACTGAATATATATATAAAATTTCATAAAATCTATCAAGCCGTTTCGGAGGAGTATGGTAACTGACATTGTGACACGAGATTTTATATATAAGATAGATTAGTATAGATTATATATCAATATTTTCTCACCAAATAAAGCAAACCAAAGTATAATTCATCGTTTGGCAGCTTTTACCGTTACACTAATATTTAACCATAATCCTGGAAGATTTATTGGAAACACGGAGCTCGCATTTAGTTAAACAACACAGATTACGCTTTGAGGATTTATATATTTTTATATGTAAATACTAGCGGACCCGCCAGACGATGCTGCCCGAACGTTGAGCTACTTGCTATGTACTTATATCACCCCCGTTCCCATTCCTGTTCCCGTTCCCGTCCCCACCCCGTCCCCGTTCCCGCATTATGCGAAGTAAGAAATGATTACGAATCGGTTCTGCTTTGCGCAGCGGTAATAAAGTGCAAATTGACTCTTTGACGTTAGGAACACACATTGCTTAGACAACAGTGAGTGCTTGTAATTTAATATAAACTTTATTCAATAGCAACAAAGTTCGAATTGAGTCTATATGGGAAAGAAAAGGGCTGTGTTTAGGGTTTTCCCAGCAATTATTCGAATTTTCATCGCCATCTTTATCGTGTGGACTTCAACGAACATTTAAAAAATAGAATTGGTTAAATTGGTCCAGGCGTTGTTGAGTCATGCCCTTATCAACATATTAGCTTTACATGATACAATATTATGAAAACATAACACAATTATAATTTAAAATGTGCTGTATTGTATATTTTGTTGTTTATTTATTTACCACAATTTTTTTATAAGGTGTACATGCCTAGTTACGATAATAATCAAAAGATCTCTTCCAGCTCAGATCTCTGACATTGTCTCCCAACGGGCAGGTGGAGGTTAAAAACTTTGTGGCATCTTAGTCAACGTCAAATTTATTATTCATATAGACTTGTACAAGTACTTATAAACGGTCATATTTTATGTATAAATATTGTTTTTTTTTAATAATTATTTAATAATTTGGTGAATAAATTTACGATTTAAATGCTAAGTTTGCGAGGCCTCGCACTTTTCTCTTCTCCACACCACTCCACTTCTTCCGCCCTGCATTGAGAAGGGCCCACATCTTCTTAATCTAACACTATCGCTAAAACCGATCATAGCGCATTTCTGCCACCTAAAAACTGCCTTACTGCCAAATTTTATCATTGTACGTACCGTGTTTTTTTTATAACTCGTGTTAGGTGACCCTTCCGTTTCATATACAAAAAGATTTTCCATATTTTCTTTCAATAATAATGATTTTGCGGGCAGCAGATGGTCGTGCATTCACCCTCTGAAGTCCGCAACCAGAGTTAAGTGTGATGATGTAAACAAATCAATTGTACTCGCCGCTGGCTAATTGAGGATTGTTTGCGCGAAACATCATAACGTCATCAAAACGTGTCAAGTGCAATCAATTCAGTGGGTAGAGATTTGCGGCCGATGTCTTTTTATGTCATTCCAAAGGTGTCAAGAATCTTCTATCTCGTCCTGTGTTCCCCAACATCTGCATCCAGGAGGATTTGTAGGTCGCATCAGATATGGCACTTAAGAGCCTACCGACGCCCATGGACATCTGAATCTCAAACCGTCCATTTGTCTTTTATTTTATTACAACCTTTACAACAGCTCCGTGGAAACAGCTGCCGTGTCTAGTTATTCGAACCAAATCGACTTAAAGGCCAGCAACGCTTCTGCAAGGTTTTTATTTATGAGCTACCAATAAAACTAGGTTAACCACCTGCCCATATGTACCTTGTCATCTATATATGAAAAAGTGAAAGTCACCAGACAGAAAATTTCGAAAACCACGAGACGTATTAAGATGAAATTTGTCAAGGAGCTGGTTTATAGTTAGTAGACATCCGCTGCGAACGGGCTTTTCGATAGGGCCTGAATATTAGGCCTAAGGTCAAATTTATTATAATGCAGTCGAAGTCGCGAGTAACAGCTAGTATTGATATAAATTATTATCTATGCTTTTCTAAGCGAAGACAAACTTTCGACGGCAACGTTGGCGACGGCGATGATGATAATGATTATCATGTCGTGGAAGTAGTGGAATAGAGAGAGGCTTAGAGCCTAGAGACTGTGTCTAAGCTATAATATTATTAGCTATTATTTCTTACGGTGTTTTTGGATGATGCAAATCTTCGGTTATTCTTCTTCCTAGCGTTATCTTGGTATAGTACTAGGGTCCGCTTAAATTGCAGAGGATATAGCTGTGGGATAATGAAGACTGATAGTTAAAGGTCGCGATCCTCAGCAATGACGGAACCTGGATGAAAAAGACCACTCATTGACATTAATCGGGGCTCACCGTTTTACATGCCTACCGAAATACGGATGAGGTCGCATATTTGAAAACCAGTGTTATAATTGGTCACCCGTCTATAAGAGCTACTTTAACAGGTAATTGATTCAAATGCCTGCCACTGATTAAGTTATGACCTGCTCAATGCAAACCTTTGGTACATGTTTGGTATTTCGTTTTGCAGTCAGCTTGAGAAGCATAATATCATGTAAATTAGTATGCCATTCGCCTTCTTGTTGGATATAGGTATGTCGTTGCGTTTCTAATAAGATTTTATAATCTAGACGCACTTGTTTATGGTCTCCTCCCATTACTACATTCATGTCCGCATTGCTGCTCTATGGCAGCCTTTGACAGTTAATTGTCAAGTTAGGGTATCGATGCATTCGGAGGCCATGGTCCCATTTCAACCGAGACTCGCAAACACTTAAGACTTTCTCTTCGCTCTGGACACCACCGCAGTCAGACGACGTGAGATCCCACGTGCCTGGACCACAGCCTTGCAGCTCAGTGCGTACTTCTTTTACCTTTTACAGCTGTCTTCTTATTCCTTTTCATTCTGGTAGCTACATTTCCCGTCGCGTCTACCGGTAAGTGCATTTACGAGATATTCAGGGCCCAGTTATGCCTAATTTTTATATACAGTCCAATTAAAATTAAATTCGCTAAATATATTGGTTGGGAAATCCCCAGAAAAAACCCACCATACGTTAATATGTATATTTGCTATGATGCTAACGTATTCGCAATTCATCAGCCGTCATATGTCATCTACACAAAGACAGTAATTATACTATTCAAAGTTAAACATCATATAAAAGTAGTAAATATTGGAGTTTAATTTCCAATTGGCAAATTTCGCTTTGTAGTTCAGACCCTCTTCAGGCCGCGGTTACGTGTAGATTAACATGCCAGTCGCCTGTCAAATTGATATAATATCGCTTACGGCTTCTGAAATTCCGTGCGAAACGCAACTCTGTTACGGAGAGGTTAGAAGGAGACGGGCGATCGCCCTGTCCGTTTTTTTTTTGTTATAATACTAAAATCCTTGTACATGTGTGTGTATAATGCCAACATTAACGTCGAAATGCTCGAAACTAATGTAGCATTCATACTCGAAAATTTTGCAAAAAAGTCAGCCTTCTCCGAAGGAATATCACTCAGTGGAGTGGAAACAACCACGAGAATTCGAGAAATAAAAAAATGTGCGATTTTGGAAAAGTAACCAAACTGCATAATTACCTTAAAAGAAGGTTACTGACACCGTACCCCATAAGGGGTCATCCGTAAATTACATCACACGAATTTTACACTTTCTTAACTCCTCCCCATCCTTGTCACAAGTTGTCACATTTTCTAAACCCCCTCCCTCTTGGTGTGACATCACATAATTAAACATCAGTTTCCTTAATAAATTTATGTAGGGTATGTTCCGAAATACACTGCGAGCACTGCTCAGTGCTCACACTGCTGATAAAATCGTTTCATCATGCACTACCAGTATACTGTCGCAGTACCCTATGGAGATATGAAATATCGTAAATACTCGCCATTTTTGTACAATGAACACTGGCGCTTTCGAGTTTCAGTGCTCTCAGGATTTTGATCACATAATCAATCAAAAACGTTCTGTTTTGAAAAAAATAATTAACAGTTTCCATTGACTTTTATTTCCTTTTTAAAAAATCGTTGGTGAAGTCAGATTGTGGTTTTATAAAATTAAAAAAAAACAGCAAATGAAACAATTGAATGGGATGCCAGTATACTGGACCGCGTTCCGCGACCGCGTTTTAAACTGTAACCAGTACAGCAAACGAATAGGAAACACCTTTACAGTATACAAAATTGACGTCACAGCTTACAGTGGTCGCAGCGTATATCGGAACACACACGTAGTATGTGAATAAAAGACAAAAACAATTAAATTTGACATGTTACGTCACAAAGCATACATTGTCATTTTCTGGTAATGAACCCTCCCCTCCCCCCTTATCATGAGACGTCATTTATGGATTTATATAAATTTTTATAAGTAGTTTTAGTTATGACTTTTTTATTGCTTATAAATTTTCATTAATACTACAATTAATATACAAAACTACAATCAAAGTATTTTATTTTAATTATATGTGACTGGTGGTAACACTTGCATATATTTGAATGTATGTACATAGTTATTGAAAAATATTTTATGATTAGTATACATATTAAAACGATTACGCATGAAGTTTTATCAGGTTTTGGATACTTTGTAGGACATAAGTGGGAATATGGAAAATTGAGAGTTAGGTCGTTTTTGCTCTGACTGCCTGTTTATTTTATAGAGCGGGATAAGGGTTCCATGTATTACGGAACCCTAAAAAATCACTGCGTGTAATCGACCGACAAGCTGAATGTGCCCTTAGGTCTTATTTTACAAACTGGTTATTGATTTGATGTTTAATGTCTGTATCAGGGTTTCGTAGCTGTGAAATCCGGCCTTCGTTTGTCTAAGACATGAATTATTTATAAATTTTAAGCCAATCTGGGCTTCAGATTATTAAAAAAAAATTCGGATTCGGAATGACACTATTACAATATTATTGCTCTCTGATATAAATACCAAATACCTCATAACAAAGAGAAACTCGTTTAAATGAAAAAAAAAAACATGACGTTCCTTTTTCAAATGTTATAGAGGACATTAAGTTTGTGTGCTTATGCCGGAACCCGACACAGCTTCATTTGAATGATCATGTTGTGTGGCTGGGGACTTTGTGTAACTTCACAAAGTTTTGTAAACTTCAAGGACAAAAATGTACAAACACTTTGAGCTACGTCTAGCTCCAGTATTAGTACAATTGTTCTTCTATCTTACAATACAGGATTATTTTTTCCCCTTTAAAGCGTATATCAACTCAAAGTTATCCAAATCAAGCCTGCTTGGTAAAAAATTCAGCCATCCAATCTTAATGTAAAATACATTTTCAAATTAGCGCATAACATATAATCTAGCATTTTATATTAACTAGTGGACCCGGAAGACGTCTTGCTCGCATTTTGGCTCGTCTGTTATATGCCAATTAAACACTATCCTTAAACGTGACACTGGCCGAATGTTTTATAAAATGGTAATTTTACATCACATATTAGTCATTACTATTTAATGAATCCACCTCGGCTTCATACGTCTTGGTTTCAATGATTTTCGAAACCGTAAATATTTTGTCAAAATGATAGTAGTTTATGTTCTTCCCAATAAGATCAGCTAACTGCTAGTGAACATTCCTGAAAATTGTTCTAGCCATTTGGGAGGCATTCTCCAAAGGAATAACAAGCATTAGTGCTTATTTTTAGTTTTTATTAAAACTTATTCATGTGGCAATTCATATTGATCGGCGGTACCTACGATATTTACATCATACTTTATAAATACACCCTTACATTGTTACAGAGAGGGCAACTCATTAAGTTGATTGAGTTATTAAGTAACTTGCTGCCAGTGACACGAGGACAGGATACAGTAACGATATTTGCGAGGCTGTCGTCATTGTTGGATTTATGAGGCGTCACGGCCGGAGTGCATCTGAACCCACTACGCCAACGGGCCAGCCAAAGAGGTGAAATTGAACTTAAAAGATAAACAATGTTTTAACAAAGGTATTGCTGTTACTTTGAGAAAAATATTGATATTAGGATATTTTTATTATTCCTATCTTTCCTTCTTCTTTAATCTTTGTTTTTTTCAATCGATTTGAGTTTCATGAACTTGATAAAATATTTATTAATTTAAATAAAGAACACGAAATCTTCCAACTTGCTCCACACACAAATCTAATAGGATACACGTGTGACGACGGGCTTAGTTATTAGTATTCATCGTCTGAGAACTTTGCAACAGTACGTCTCGTTGATTATAATATAATGCAATACTATAAATTAGATATGGTATGAAATAGTTAATTTAACTGCTTATCAAGTGTACAATTTTGTATTAACGAACTATATTGTTAAGGAATGGAAAGAATGACAGCGCTTGGGAAAAAGAAACCTATCAAAATAAAAATTTACTCACACTCTTTTCCACACTAACGTAATATTACAAGATTAAATTATTGAAAAAGATAATTTCTAATTTTTAATTTGTCATCTCCTACAAAACATCCGCAGTTATATGAGCTTTTTGTACTTTGGTCACGTCTATTGTAAACCGTTTCTGAAGAATTTTTAAGGTTAAGGGTTCGTCTTTCTTTTAATCTTGTGTCTTCAGCTGTGTAACAGTGTCAGTTTTTGATGTGATACCTAATAAATATTTGAGCAACGAAATAAAAGTCACAGGCTGAAAGTTGTTGCAATACATTGCAGATTTTTTATTTTTATCGATTGGAGTGATGTATAATTACACGAGAATATATATATTTAAAAAATAATAATAAAAGTTTATTTCGGTATCTTAATTACAAAGGTTATGACCTTCTATTAAGTATGAAAATACTTGCGGCAAAAGGTCTCGCTCTTCCATAGCGGATAATGGTGAGTACATTTTCTTTTATTACAAATACTTTCTAATTATAAAACTTAATTAAACGTGTGTGCGTGTTTGTGTATGTGTGTGGGTGGGTACGTGTGTGTGTGCGTGTGTGTTATAATGTATATCATATACAAATACAAATACACATTTAAATATATACAGGACTATATGACACGGACGTCTGTTCCTAAGGTAGACAACTTAATGCCTGTGTTATAGGTAACAGAAAGATGATCTCACACAGCTAAATTATTATAAGCGGAAAAAAAGGGAAAATAAAGGCAATTGCTCTGCAAACTCGATCGCTCGCTGTTCACGGCGCTTCTTTACGACCATCGTAAAATATTCCCCCGATATTGGTGTTTCCAAACAATAATCGCGAGGATATAGACTGTTTCCTTCTACGCTATTCAGTTGTTTCACGAAAATGTTTGCAAAAATATGATATATTTCAGGCATATATTTCTAGCATCGGTGGCGTTATTGGGCTTCTAATATATTTGACCATTCCAGATCTCAAACTGTAGTAGTCATAAAAATACTGATGGAATGGCCTCTTTTAAATATAAATTTAATCTATACTGTTTGATGATTGTATTTTCATGTGCATGACAAACGTCTACTGTAAATACTTGTTGGTGTTTAAAAAAAATTGGGGGAGCTAAAATTTTAGAGGATTTTTCAGGTTTTATGTGAAAATTCATATATTTCCGGAATTAAAGTAGTCTGTATGAAGCTATATAATGTATATTATATTCTAGTTAGTGGTTTCGATAATCCTTTTTTATTGTGTTTGTACTGTCAGGAGAAGTTTGTTACGAAATAAAAATTGCGCGGAAAATTAGAAAATTTAAAAATACTTAACCACCATATGAAATTGTTATGAAAGGGAATAAGAACGGTGCGGGAACGGGAAAAGGAAACGGGAACGGGAATAATATTATAGGATAATAGAATATAGTAAATATTAAGAAACCTAACGTTCGGGCAGGACAACGTCTGCCGAGTCCGCTAGTTAATGAATAATTGTAACACGCGAATAAACTCTTGTCGAAATGAAAAACAAACAGAGAGCCATCAGACTTTAGGGAGGGCTGGTATAGGGTTAGCAACGCGCAAGTGAATATCCATGGTTTCGCAATGTATTTGTAACTTAAACTCCTATAAACGGCCTCAAGCTCAACAGTAGAAGGGACTGAAACCTGCAAGGAACCCGGGTCAAATCTCAGCACCGCTAGAGTATTATTGCTCCTTTTCCTAATACAAGCTTTTAATTTAACCTTAGTAGGAGGGGAAACGGGAATATTAGACATGCCCAGAAAAATACTGCTAAAGTTCTTTAAAGAAAAAGGAAAACCTGGTTATCATCAGACAGAGCGTATGCTGTTTGCCAATTCCCTCTCCCTCACACTTTCTCACTCTCTCTCTATCTCTCTCTGTCACACTCACTCTCTCTATCCGGCCATGTATCTAAGATAGTGATAGAGTTAGCAATCCTAATACTTGTTCTCCACTCCACTTCGGCATAAATATCCAAAAAATGACCGTTTGAAACCTTATATGAAAAAAATAATCTCTCATCTCGAAAATTTCCGACTGAAGCGGATGAGTCGCGCAGCATCTTTAAAATCCTCATCTCGTAAACTTAATTTGCCTCTGATCCAATTTCCCCCGACGAAGATACCTTGATTATATTATTGCAGATGCTCACATCCTCATTTATTTCAACGTTCTGTCACATCCAAAATGATGGCGAAAATAACATTGTTGTAAAACTCCTACCTATATTTTATATCTTTTTAAAGAAGTTTCATAACACAATGACACCTAAAATTACTTAAGAGAGCATAAAAGTAACTGCCTTTCTCGTTACGTTTAATAGAAAGCAAGAAATACGTAACAAAATTTAATACTAACTGTAGCTAATGCTAGTCACTTAGGTAAAATACGTTATTTAGGAAATAAGCGCTTCCAGCATGTATCAGTATTCCAGCATGATAGAAGCGCTTCGTTTCACACAAAATGCAGCTCTGCTTATAAGTGGACTGAAGCTCGAAAAAATGTACATGCACGTTTTCCATTGATCAAAATCCTGAAAACCTATCCATCTCGACGTCGATTTCTGTTTCTGTTTGCATCTACGAGATTGTTAATCATTGGTCTAGCCTTTCATGTTTATCCCCGCGTCAAAAACCGCCCGCAAACCTCTCGATAACGTCGGCGTAGGCATCCCTAATTAATTGAACCCATCTAGATTTATCGGATCAGCGTTTTTATCTCCTATCCTGCCTCATATCGCCATCCTATTAACAACCTTAGATCGATGTACATTAAGCCCACGTTACAATGGAAATTGAAGACTTTAATTTGCAATTTTCCGGCTTACTATTACAGAGGGATTAAGTTCTTCAACGAATAGAATCTTTAATTTCCTTAGAGCTTAGGGATGTCACCAAGTTGTCATTTTTCCAATTGTAATGTCCTTTAAAATTCGCGTGTTTTTTGCGCAAATGCCAATATCCTTCGTGTTTTCAGAGATCATTTTTAATTGCTGATTAACTAAATTTCAAGTAAATAAGATATTCACCAACACTTTTACAGGCAATTTTAACTTTTTAAGTAACGACGTGTTCTTTGGTATCCTTTCATACTATAAGTATGTAAAATTATTTACAACGTTGCTTTCCTCTCTGGCACGCGTAAAGTTTTTACACAACGTAATGGATTTTAGCACGGTTTTCATCAATAAACAAAGCGTTTCAAAAAGAATGTTTATAAGTCTATAATACATGCATACCTGCATTATACCCGTGTGGAGCCGCGCCGGTGCCCTAGTCTTTTATATATACAAAATTTATAGTTGTTTCCTATTTTTTTATTTATAATATACAACCTAATTTTCTATAATTTAGTTTAATACATAGATCAAATTAAATAATAGAAAATAACGTTCAATGTCTAATAATCTCTCTCTGGA
>JANCMC010001224.1:68068-149406 GCA_024363005.1 Charaxes varanes
TCTATAATTTAGTTTAATACATAGATCAAATTAAATAATAGAAAATAACGTTCAATGTCTAATAATCTCTCTCTGGATTAAGAAATATAAATTTATGTACCATTAAATAAATAACAGTTTAACGGAATTAAAATTAAAATATAAAATTAGAATAGATTGCGTAATGAAATAAATATAAGTTTATTGAAATGAGAGCTATATTTAATATTAAATAATAGGGTTAAGAAATAAAACTATTGACATCCCTAAGTAAAGTCGCCGATCATACACAAATCGGATTCAAAAAATTAAAGACGAGATTTGCTTTCCATTGTAAGAGTACCTCGTATTTAAGAAGATAAAGGTAAAAGTTTTATATTTGAGAAAATGACGTTTCATATTTTCATAATGGCTATATAAATGCTTATTTCAGGAACAAAATTTGAGAAGGAAATTAGAATAATCAACGATGTGTTAATGATTCGGAATGTGCTATACATTTTATTTTTATTTATTTATTTATTTCTTTGTTCTTTGTATTAGTTATAATGACATTTAATGTATTTATTAACTCACCACCTTGAGTCGGTTGCCCGTGTGATAATAACACGTTCGGCGTTATTATCACACGGGCGTTTGCCCTTGTTATATAAAAAAAACGTGTTAAGACACGCTTGTATAGAAGGGTTTCTTTTTTTCGTTCACTCGTTCAGCATTATTATTACACGGGCACGCAATGTGCTTAGTTACTTGTTGTCAAGTCCACGATTGCAACACGAATGACTCCGTCCACCTGCGTGTCATTGTATTTATGCCATCTACACAACTACCCTCCATTGCCTTTACACTTGAAGTAGACGGCATTAGTTTACATTTGATTGTTGATTGATTCGCCATTCATTTGTCAACTTACGCGATGATTTTTTTAGAAGTGCTGTTAGTATATTAAAAGGAAAAAAAATAATTACTTTGTACTACACAACACATATTTTAAGTCACATATCGTTGCAATATTCATGATCAGTTTTCAAACTTTGTGATAAGGCTACAGTTAATGTGCTAAAAAAAATCAAAAAAATCGTTCATCTCGGGAATGAGGGGTTACAAATATTGCCATCCTCATCCCATTGTTGAGCGCGCAATGTATCGTGAATATTGGCAAGCAATCGTCAACAAAATGTTGACGCGCAAAACAAGTCAACGACCCCCGCCGCGCTACCTCTGTTACGTACTTTTAACTTTTATTTACATTGCGGTTTAATGTAAAAATATTGAAAAAAAGTGTTTCTGATTTAAAATCGCATTGGGACATATATTAATAATGATATTATATAGCATTCAATATTTATAAAAATGGTATGAAAAATTGTGCATTTCAAGAAATAGCCGACGAAAAATTTCACCTCTGGGGAGTCTAAAATCATGTACTGACCCCATGGGATGCCTATTCGGTGCGATGTCTTTTACTCTTTTACAACCTGTACATATATCAGGGATTTCCAACCTTTTCTTGGCGACGGACCACTTTAATATTATTCTAGTTATCAGGGACCACGACTTAGGTACAATAAAAATGAACTGTAATAATGAAACTGAAACTGATCAAAAACTCAATAAGAAATAACAGTAATTACTGACACGGCATAATATCCCATGTATGGCACCATGTACGGCCCCCACCACCCGCACTCTTCAGACTCACAACACGCTTAATCTAAAATCATTTGCGGACCATATTTTGGCTTTTGCGGACCACTGGTTGGGAACCATAGAAATATATCAACGAGCAGAAAGTATACACATTTCTGATATGCAATCGGTACCCCTAAAATAACGTTGACACTGTGAGATAGGCCTCATTGACTATTCTTTCTGTTTTAGTGTTGATTGGATCCACTACTTTATGGTTCTCTTTGTTCCAATTAGACCGTATTGTATATTTATTATTTGGCCGAGCTTCTCGTATGTTCGGGGTCAGAAATTCTGTTTAGAGGGTTCCTCATAGTTTAGTTCTGTCCGTCCGTAAGTACGTCCGTCTGTCCGCCCGCAAGGTGGTCATCACTCTAGGGTTTCAAAACATTTCCAAACCAAACTATACATATTATATGTAGAGACTTCAAACTCTTCATAGTGCTAAAAACTCGTTAGGAATATTATTTTAAGGGAAATAGGACAACTTTTGAAGTTATTTTACAAATACATTTAACACTCATGGGATACGGAATTCTTATATATAAGCGTGTCTTAACGTTCTTTTTATTTTTATATAACAAAGGACAAACGGGCAGGGGATTCGCCTTAGTGACTACCAGCGTTTGTATATGAACAGCTACACCAGAGGGCTTGCAGATGCGTTGCCGGCCTTTAAGAAAAGAGTATGCTCTTGTCTCGAAGGTCTGTAAATGTATTTAAACCATGGAGCTACTGTCATCGTATATATTACAACAGTAATTGTTTACTAGTAGTAATTTTCTTTTTATGAACGATTCCAGACATTTTATACGGAAAAATATTAGCCAAAATAGCAGAGCCTTTCTCGAGTTATGCGCTTAGCAACATCTATCCTACTTATATCATAAACGCGAAAGTTTGTACACGGAAATGTATGGATGTATGTATATTTGACGATCTTTCACGGAAAAATGACTGAATGGATTTTAATAAACTTTAGAATAATATAGTCTTGCAGATTCGATCCTATTTCAATTCAAAAATAAATAACCAGTTACAAAATAACGTTTTAACAATAATTTAACCAAAAAGAAGTTAAATGAACTACACGGGTATAAGAATGTCACAAACACAAACTAATTATCTCGTCAGCGACTAGCGATGATTTATTACGAATGATTGATCAAGACTGATCGTTTAGTGGTGATCGTTTTAATACTGATCCTTTAACACTGATCGTTTTAGACTTATCACGATTTGAAAGATGACTTTTATGAACATTGTTTTAGCTCTAAGTTTCTGGAGGTAGGCGTGACACCTGATACGCAGTTTTAACTTTTTCAATTGTCAACGTTGTCCAAATTTTAAGTTACATTTGTTCCTGTAAACAGTTTTTTCTAATAAATTTTCAAAAAAAAAGAAAAAAAAATTATAACTTGCTCATGCGCAGTTCACATATCCGATATTGCGCACGCGCTACCAGAAGCTACTCTAACAATAGATTATACATCAAAATAACACATAGGCTATACATTATAAAGATATTGCGTGAATTGTCCAAAATATAACGATAAACGTCAAGCCAGTAGGAGAAAATTCTGCCATCTGTGAGCTATTTTGGCGTGCGCTGCAAAAACCGTTATAGTTACACGTATATGGTGTATGAAGGAAATGTTTATCTTAAATAATTCTACAAAAAAAGTCCGCGACAGCGTATATCTATTGCTCATGTTTTAACCATTAACGCCAAAATAGTGAAGCATTATGGAACTGGAACGGGGACAATATTATAAGATAATAGAATATAGTAAATAGTAAGCAGCCCAACGTTCGGACAGTATAGCGTCTGCCGGGACCGCTAGTATTTATAAAAATAAGGCAGTAATTTTCTTTTAGATTGACAATGAGAATATTTTTTTTACGTAGAAAAACCGTGTAGTTCTCGACGCGTAAGGGGTATTACACAGGATTACCACACTCAAAGGGATCTTATTTTTATTAGTTTATGACATACACGTTTATACCTAATTAACATTTTTAAACGTTTGATATTTTCATTTACTTTATTTTACTTTGAGCGAAAATTAGAACTGCTCCTAATACAAGCTTTTAATTTAAGCTTAGTAGGAGGGGGAAAAGGGAATATTAGACATACCTAAAAAGTATTCCTTATATTCTTTAAAAAAAAGAAAGAAAAAAAGAAAATATGTATATATGTCAATTCAATAATGAACTATGGTAAAAAATCTTTAACCGTGTAAAAACATTTTTCCTGTAATATTTTTTTTTAATTTTAATTTTGAGCTTTTAATAAGCTCGTTTTAAGCGCTAATGAAAACATACTTGTACTTGACTGTCATAAGTTAATATCTAGTTTATGAAATTACCAGACAGCACTTTAAATTCCAAATAAATGCTTCAAAAATTGATGTTTTCACCAAAAGCTTCGAGGAATTATTTGAATTAATAACGGACATTTGAGTCGGATCTGGAAATTCCTAATTCCTCAATGTCCAAAAGGACATAAATAACTGTTAGGAACCGGCGTCACATTTAGGTTTAAGAATTTAATTCAGTTACAAAAAAATGGCCAAAAGCGTGTCAAGACACGCTTATATAGATGGGTCCCGTATCTGATACGCTATAAACGTATTTGTTAAATAACTTCAAAAGTTCATGTCCGATTTTGTTCAGAATAATATTCGTAATGAGTTTTTAGCATGTTTTATCAACTTGAAAAATTTCAAGTCTCTACGTCTAATAACTTGGAAATGCTAGGGGGAGGACCACCTTACGGGAAAATAGACGGACGGACGGATAGAGCGAAATTATAAGGGTTCTTTGTAGTACTACTAGATTTTTTTCAACGAACACTAAAAGCAAAATATTCAACTGAATACAGAAACGCCTATTTTTGAAAGTCTGTTAAAATTATGCGTTTGTTTTACGCAAACTCATAAATCAGTTAACGCTATGTCCCAACGCTAACAATGTTGCTATAGGAGTTGGGAAATTCTCTATAACTTGCAGACTTCGTTGTATAGAGATATCATATTAATCTCATTTTATCAAATACTAGCTCTACTCTACGACTTCGTCCTCGTGTGCCATTCTGATCACTTAGAGGTGTAAAAATAGTTTTTGGATAAGGTTTAATATTATGCTCATAAAAAGACCTTTACAAATAATGCATTATTTTAGAACAAATTTCATTAGGATAAAAAATGTCATACTGAGCCAATCTTAAAAGATAGACATTTGCTGTCGCGGACTTTTCTTTAGAACTTTTAAAGAGGAACAATTCCGTCATACATGATTTTTGCGAAACTTTAACCGTTTACGCAGCGCACGCAAGCTGTCGTATGCCACTGACACTTTGTAAACCCCTACGAATATTATCTGCAATGCATTTAATATTTTCTTTATGTTATTTTATGATAATATTGGATTACCTTTAATTATAATGTTTTGTAAATAAATAGAGATAACATTATAAAAAATCATTCAGTTCCATTACCTGATCCTGGAACCAGCTCCATTGTTTCAATCAGCATATTTTTGTAACTACTTTATTCTCAATATTTATTCCTATACTTTAATACAGGAATAAATATTGAAAAATTCAGTATCAAGTCAACTAAAAAGCCAAAATATGTTCAGAAAATATTAGTGTACATATAAAATTGTTGTGTACAATATTTACACATGTAAAAACTTCTACTTTTTATGTGTTTGTACAACATTATGTTCTTTTAATAACTTTTTGCGTGTACATACATGAGTAAGGTATTTCTTTTATTAAATACCCTAATGGTATATTATTTAAGTATGTAATATTTGTGAAACAAAGAATCGTTTATTATTTCTTTCGTCATAATATATTGATTTATATAAAATAAAAATCTAAACTTGGGTCACCAACCCAAGGGAACTGACATGGTTCCTTCCTCTGCAACGCGATGAACCCAGCACTCGCAAGGAGAACCCTTGGAATGGTAAGAAATTCATCTCAAACGATAAATGGTTTTGTCTTTCCTTATTCAAAATTTATAATAAAATAACAATACACTTGATATTCAATAGATAAAAAAAATATCGATTGATAAAATAGAAAAAAAAAGGAAACTTATTTGTCTTTGTTAAATTAATATTTGTTCTATTTTTTGTAATAGATCCGTAGCCTTTTGGACAAAATAATTCATAATTTCTATGAAAAATTATATAAAGAAAAATAGCGCGATTCGATTTGCATATCAGCTCGTAAATTATGCTTGAGATAAAAATGCACTGCAAGTACGTCATAAATTTCTCTGTATGTATTGTAAGAAAATGGGCGTGCTTAGCTAGCGCTTAGAGAAAATGCAGTCATATAATTTAAGAATTTTACAAATTTTATGATATAAAAATTTATATTTTAATTGGGTTATTATTATACATTTTATTTTTTTATTTTATGCTCAAACAATTGCTACGCTAAAGTACTATTTGGCTGGGCATGTCTGCCGCATGTCGGATGATCTTTGGGCCAAAGTCTCCAGTTTATGGACCCCAGATCTGACACGACCTCGCGGCTAATTATTCCTAATAGAGATATAAATCTTAAAAAATTAACTAATTACAATCCGGTGTCGTATAGGCAGCTTATAAATCCATAATCCATCGACCAAAAAACCGGTTAAATGAAAGAACATTAACGGTTCCGAACCGGCTGTAATTTACTTGTTCTTTCTATCCATAATAGTATCAGGTGTTAAAAGTTATAAACAATTTAATAAATGATTTTGCATTATTCACCACAAAAACAACAATTTTAAAATGTTTAGGCTTTGAAATAGATTTCTTAGAACGTAATTATGTATGCTACTTTATTTTCCAACTTTAATAAAAAGTTTCTTTCCGCACAAATAATAATAGATTATAAAAAGGTTCGTCTTCTTCTTCCTAGCGTTATCCCGGTTAAGTACCAGGGTCCGCTTAGATTGCAGAGGATTTGGCTGCGGGGCGAGTTAAGATGACCGAATGCCATGTGACGTAATCTTCGGAACCCCCACGATCTCTACAACCTTACGATTAATATAACAAAGTGACATTAATTGGGTCAAACTGTTTTAGGTGCCTTCCGAAACACGGAGGAGCTCGGATTTCAAATATAAATCAGTATTAGAATGGATCACACATCTATCACCTGGTCCCAGCAGAAGCTACTTAACCTAGCGATTGACTCAAATGCCGACTACTGATTAGGCCACGACCTCCTCAGTTTATAAAAAGGTTATTTCCCTTAAGCGGTAAAAGCATATGTGTATTATAGAAACCGAAAATTGTTGAAATATAAAGCCAACCTAGTTCTACTGCAAAAAGTACAAGCCCTAGCACATTATTTTTTGTATTGCGTAACGCTAGTCCTGGCTATTGAGCCAGCCACGTACATTGGTACGTTTGATTAGGATGTGCATAGCATTCCGTCCTAGATTTCAACACGACTAGTTTTTGCCCAGATTCCCGCAAACCGCACATTATGACTAACCAGTTTCAGAATAGATTTAAATATCATGGGCAAACACTCTTACTTTAGAGGTCGATCTAAGATTGATGATAATATTATGCAAAATTTGGTAGGTATCTTTAGCTTGATATAATTTTAACGAGATTTTCTAATGTATAATCATTTTTTCGTCTGTGTAATTTTGACTGGTATCAATAATACCACAAATGTTGAAATTTGAAAATAGATATAAAAATGCAATATAAAAACAATCAATTAAAATGTATAACTCTAAATTATGCACTAAACGTTACTAAATTTTTCCTTATAATTTTAAATTCATTGAATTGATTAATCACTCCATCATTTAGATTCCTTACTCAATTCAATTCACCCGGTCGCAGCCAGAGCAACTTAACTTCGCGATCGACTCAAATGCCGACCACTGATTAGGCCACGACCTCCTCCAAATAGGCCATCTACCGAGGAAGGAATTTTAGGCGGATGAAATCGCGGGTAACAACCAGTTTAATATATAATATGAATCAACGCCGGTTAACCTTTCAACAATGTTATGACATCGTCTAGTGGCCAATTTTACAGTCCACCAGTTACTTTCCAATTTCACTTTACAATAACGCAAATTACGACGAAAGATTTAACCTTTGTTAATTAAATTTAGTGCCTAGAAATTCGATTACTCCTTAAGAGCCGGTGAGAATTTTAAAGTACAGAATAAATTTAGAGAAATTAATAATTTCCTCATTTAAACATTCAACCGTTTCTGTGGCACCTCTTACTTAAAATCAAAATTTCTTAATTTAACTTATCTGTTTTATTCCTCCTTTTGAGCGTCTATTTTTAATAGCCTTTGTAAAATTATTATAAGTTATTATGATAATAAGACATTTGACTTCAAAGCTATAATTACGAGGATTCATTGCGCTCTGATCTGAGAGGAGTCCATAACTGCTTTCTTTTAATGTTTGTTACTTCATAAGTTTCGACTGCGTGAACCGATTTTGAAGATTCTTTTTTTATTTGAAAGCAGGGGCTTTCCGTGTAATCTAATTTCAATTTCGTCCAGTTCTGACAATTTAAAGTCGTTTTTTTTTTAACTTCAGTAAAAAAACTTTTGTCATCTCTAAACTTATGATACAAAGTCAATGTCAAAATTGCTTATTCATATAGACTCTTTTCAAACACTTATGATCGTCATCTATTATATTATTATATTAAATTATTTGTGAATTGTGTGAATTTTGTTTAAAAGTCGCTAGCGGACCAATAAATGAATATATTTTTTATTTTTTAATCATTATATTTGGTGATAAAATATGGCTTGGATAAAATTTTGATGTGACAAGATGTGACTAGTCTATCAATGCATATAGCGTGTCACCATCTACCATTATTTTCAGGAGATTGTGGCCATACATCAGGCCTCTTGCCATTATCTTGATAGACTCTTAGTAGATCAATACCATGTGAAACGTTGATAACGAGACTCATTTTATCAAACTGTTAAGGAAATCTTTCTGAAAAAGTCTACCTATAGATCTCTGACAAAAGGACAATGATGTAAGGAGCAAACGAGCGACAAATTATGTTCATTATTCATTCATTCATTTATTCATCTATTCACAGTAATGTATATAAGGATACAGATACCTGTGGTAATATTTATTTCCTACTTATTATACATTTCCTTATAGTCTGATTTTTTTAATACTTTGATTTAAATTGTCTTATGATTAATATGACTTCTTAAACTTTTCAGTTCCATTGAATGAATTACACTGTACTTCTGAAAACCCTCAAGGGTTACACCTGATAGAGAACTTTATAACTGAGGAAGAAGAAAAATTATATATAGAACTGTTTGACTGGATAGATGAATCAAATCTAAAGAATAGACAAGTTAAACATTATGGTTATGAATTTAGATATGGCAATAATGATGTTGATCTGGAATCACCTTTGCCTGAAAAAATACCTAAAGAGTGTGATATTTTATGGCAACGACTAAAAGAACTTGGAATTGATTTCAGAATACCTGACCAAATGACTGTAAATAAATATAGCCCTGGGCAAGGTCAGTTTTCTTGTATCTACTTGCATTATCTTTTTAATTATGGTTTGTGGAATTGAGTACATTTAAAAGTCAAGAGTCTCCTTTCTTAATTGATCCCTTTTTTATTTTATGAGTCATAAGAGATTAAAAAATAGTAGAAATCACCAGCTGGTCGACATTCTGCGATAAATCTTAAAATTTGCATATCATATTTAAAACTAGAATATAAAAAAATTATATAATTTTTTACTAGGATATTGTTATAGTTAACAATTAATATACACACAGTCGTCATAAGTATGCTTTGACACTGTTTATAGCAAAATGTACACATGTATGTGCAAACCTTTTGGCGTGCGCGAAGGTACATTTTATTTTGATAATTTAATGGATTAATAATTCTTATAAAAATATCTCTTAAAATTTTTATAAAAATATTAAGAGTCTCAGGACATCCTCTATTTAAGCCATATTGTGCCAAATTTCATACTCCTTTGTCTGCATAATTTTCGTAGAATGGTACAGAAAGTTTTTTCTTTGCATATTAATATATAGACTACACCTAAGGCATAGACATATTTGTTGAAAGATATGTATAATGAGAGAGTGCATTACGCTTTGCAGGTATACCTTCCCACGTTGACAAACACAGTCCATTTGGGGACACGATCATGTCACTGTCTCTGAGTTCAGCTGTAGTTATGGATTGGAAGCATCACGGCGGGAAGTACATTCCGCTGCTAGTGCCTGCCAGGTCACTGCTTGTTATGCAAGGTGAAGCCAGGTAGTAATTAGTTTAATTAGTAAATCTTTATCAATCTACTAGTAGGTAGGTATAAAATGTGAATGAAACAAGAGTCGTTTTTTGCGTTTTAGCGAGAAACGTAACCAATTCGGGGTGTATTCCGATAGCATCGTCATCTACCGGGTCCAATTATCTTTTCAAACCATCTACGAACTCTTTGGAATATACACAAAAACTTTCATCCAAATTGGTTCAGCGGTTTAGAAGGAGTAGGGTGACAAATGTTTGTACAGGCTATTTTTAGACATGTTTAGTACAAACGCGGTTAGACGTCGTCTTACCCGAAATTGGGTTCACCTGCTATTAGGCAGTTGACTAATCTCCTTTATATCTTTTCCAAAAAACGTGACATCAGCCAAATGTTTTATGAAATAATAATTTTACCAGAGACCTACGTCAGTCCAAATGTCTATTGGGTCAATCGACGTTTTCCATTTCAAGTATCAACCAAATCTACATGTTTTAGTATTTTAAAATACTGTTTCAACTTTAGCTTTCTTTAATTTCTTTTTGACGATTTCTGATATACGAGAAATTTAACAAAACAAAGACAATAAAAAAGGGTCAAGCGGTTTTCCATTTCTAACAAGACTATCGAACAACGATTGATTTTTATATATATACATAGATAGGAGACGCAATGGATTTAAAATAGAGAAATCTGTGGCAGAACAAACGCTACCTATCGGTAATACTATTTTACTACTGTATTTATTATTTACAAAGGCGTTATAAATAAATATAAAACCTGTTTTATCACTACTTAATACTAGACTGGATACTAAGCGAGTTGTAAACAGTTTTATTACTAGGAAATATAGCGACACAATGTACAGATAGATGACCTAGAGTTTATAATATGGATCCTTGAGGTATCGCGGATTCAAACCGCGGATTAAGTAATGGCCGTTTAAAACTGCTGTCTTCTCCTTTAATTTTAACTTTTATTAACTTACTTTTAAAACGGAGGAGTTTTTAATTCGACTGTATGTCGTTTTTATACTCTATCGTCACCAACATTAAACTATTTCTCTTCTGTAATTGTTTTAAAGCATTTAATGTATCATCAATTTTGGAATTTATTACGTTTAATTCGTCCATTGCGACTGAACCGAAAAAAAAAAGTATTAAATCGGCTTTCGATGCAAAGGTTGTGTTTACTCGAGATAAAAAAAAAGGTAAAATGAAAAAAAAAACTTTGGAATTCGGCTCCATCGACTCGGGGCGCACGTGCTCAATTAAGGCGCAGGTCGAATCCGATAAATCCTACGCGGCCCGTATGTTTATATTTATAAATCCATATGTATGTATTTATATATTTCTAAAAAAAAAATATTTGTGTATAACAGGCGGCTGTTACCTATAACACAGGTATTAAGTTGTCTACCTTAGGAACAGACTTCCTTTTGTCATATAGTCCTGTATATATTTATTTATATTTATTTATTATTTAAGTTTTCACTCGAAACATAAATAAAACATTATATACAGCCGGATGCCCTATTTTAAACATCTTTCTAATTTAACAAATGGATTATTCACGTTTACTATCTTTATACTTTATGATATAAAGCTGAAGCTTTGTTCGCTCGTTTGTTCGTTGCTGGAACGCGCTAATCTCTGGAAGTACTGGTCCGATTTGAATTTTTTTTAAAGTCATTTATAGAGGAAATCTATATGCTATATATCACACTAAAATTTTTCATCTTATTTTACACGGACGAAGTCGCGGGTAACAAATAGTTATTTACACATCTTAATAAAATTGAAGTTCTGTCGGTCTGATTGTAACGCTGAAATTATTTTTTAACAATATTGCATATATAAACACAATACCTATAGCTGTTTTTGCTATAGGTATTGCAGAAGTTAAAATATTTTTGTCTGTCTGTCTTTCTCTTTGACCCGGGAAAGCTCCAAAACGGCTGCATCGATTTCGATGGTAGATACCTGATTTTACAACTCTGTCACCGATAGAAAGCTGATTTCACAAGGCTACAACATAGTCTTTCTGAATTCAACATAGACTACTTAGCTTTTGCTAAATAATTAGGATTCCGTAAAAAACAAAAAACCCTCGAAATTTAACAAGTTCCAAATTCCCGCTGGCGAAGCCGTGGTTACAGCTAGTAGTAAAATAATTTCATTTCCACCTTACAAACAGAGCCTTCTATTTATATGTATATTTAGAGAGAAAAAGTAAGCGAAACTGTGGGCAATAAATAGCAAAAAATATAGTAGATTAATGCAGTACGATTCAAAAAGTACCTTATTTTTTCCTGCTCTTGAAAGTTGCGATTGTTTACGCTAACTGTAATTATTTTGGTCCTGAGTGGGCGCTTTTATCTCCGGCCGCTACTCAAGTGGCAGAAGGCTGAAGTGGCATCTCGCTTCTGACAGTTTTATAAATTGCCGTCTTTGGCAACTTTTAGTGTTACAAACGATCAAACTACTATTTTATTTACTATATATTGTTTCTTCTTCTTCTTCTTCTTAGCGTTGTCCCGGTACATGACCAGGGTCCGCTTTACCGGTCTTACGCCTCCACTTTGCCCGTCTAGTGATGGTGTTGTTGTTGCGTTTCGTTCGGTTTGTGAGACTTCCCGGTGGCCTAAACTCGTCATTAAGGGCCGCAGCGCATCTGCTGGCCTTCTGGTCGTGCAGATGTCCATGGGCGACGGTAGGCACTTCGGTGCCTGCTTTCGCTCGTCTGCCCCCTTGTAACATAGAATCGAATCGTTACACAAAAGGGATTATACAAGATGTTTGAATCATATATTTTCCATAATTGAAGAATATTACTAAAAATATTATCGCCACGTGTCTGCAAGATAAAAGATTAGACTAATTGTGTATCCCTTTCTTTTCTTATTATTATGTTAATGAGATTTAGTTCACTCTTAATTATATCTCGGCGTACTTTAATTACTTACTTAAGTTGTGGAATGTCGACAAACATTTCAAACACGGTAATTATTAGACCATGAGTTTATAACAAGTATTATAGTAATTTTATATGTACCCTTCGAAATCGGTGTAATAGGGGAACGTAATAAGGTATTTCCTCATCAATTTTCTCTCTCTATTCCCTTCCTCTTATTTCTTTTCTCACGCACATCTGTATTGCCATGCCGGTAGCGCATTTGTATTGTTATGCCGGTAGCGCATCTGTATTGTTATGCCGGTAACGCATCTGTCTTGTATCTGTTTTCGTTTTTTTGTGATAACTGATTTTTTGAGATTTTGTGATAACTGTATACTTTTTACTTGACGAAAGACTTTTGTAGACTTTATTTCCTGATCATGGTTTAGGTACAAAACACGCAATGAGGATTGATATGATTCTTTTTAAATATTGTTTGAATTTTTATTTGTGTGGTAATTACGTAATTTACAAAGTATTAATAATTAATATTTTCTTCTTCTGTTAACGAAAAAATGTTTTTTTTTTGCTTTGTCACTGTAAGCAAATATATAAGTGATCTCCAATGCTAAAAATAAATGGCATACAGATAAACTTTGTAAACATCGTGTTTTAATCCAAATGGCAAGTCAAGTGGAGCCGATACGGTCATTGGCTATAAAATGCTATCACAAAATGTATCGTTACATATCTTATCTGCATATTTAGCATATTTATATGTAAAAGTAGTTTTTCTGATTTTTTATTATAAGATTTTTTTAATATGTTACAAGGGGGCAAACGAGCAGGAAGCAGGCACCGAAGTGCCTACCGGCGTCCATGGACATCTGCATGGCCAGAAGGCCAGCAGATGCGCTGCCGGCCCTTAATGACGAGTTTAGGCCACCGGGAAGTGGTCATAACGCTGGGTTGAGATCTACCCACTGCTTTCCTATAAACGGAGCCGAAATAGAATATTCAAAGGAAAATTCAGGAGTGAAAATTATATTATTGTGTATATAAATTCTAATTTCATGTTATTTCCAAGATGACACCTGCAATATTTATCCAGTTAGTGATTTAAAAATCTTCCAATACTAAACTATTCAATACAGATTTTTCTATAAAATATCATTCGAATTGAGAAACTCCTCCTTTTTTTGAAGTCGGTTAAAAATACCTTATCTCTACATTAACTTCTTTTTCTAATGAAAAAAATTTAATGATCATGATGATTGATTTTTTTTCGTTCAAACAGTAATTAGTAGTTAAAACTTCAAAATTACATATTTTATTTTAAATTAACTTAGATATTTCCTGTTGAAATGTTGGTATAAATTTGTTGATATTTTCTATAAGTTTATATTTCTTTGGTCTACAATCTAAATATAATATTGAACAGCAAAAATGGATTAAATTCTCTTGGACAAACAGTCGTGGGTATTAAGGATAATTCCTTTTTTTATCGGATCTATTTAAAGGTCTTAATTTAAAATAATGACACACCCATCCAAAAAAAAACATATATGGAATGGATGGAAATTCAATATTTCATCATCGTAGAAGGTATAAGAGTAAACAAAGGTACTCTGAAGTTCTGAAGTTCAGCATGAAAGTAATAATAATTTTGAGCAGGCCCCGAATAACTATTTGCTCTTCAACATCCAATAAAGGGTTTGAAATTGTGTGTGCTTTTGACGTTTTAATTTCCTGCATTGTTCACGAACCTGCCATGTGCGGTCAGCTTTATATCAACTGCCGCTTTGCATCATTTTATCACTTTTGCGTTTGAAAAGGTAATCTTTGACAATGAAATAAAATAAAATCTTTTCTCTTTATGGCCTTTACAGTCTGAATTATACGTAATTCTTGTTTGGTATCATTATTTTAACTAGAGATCGTCGGCTGGTCAAAATTCACCCGCAAACCTTTTTGCGTACATATATTATTCTATTTTTTTATTTAGAAAAATAAAATTTGACAATTAATATAACATTCGGTTGTCACGATTACGCTTTGACATCATCCAATACATGTTTGTGTAAATGATGCAAATCGTCCGGCATTGGTGTGCGTGTGGTTTTATTTTAATAATTTAGTATATTAATATTGCATATTATAAAAAAATATTAGCATTCGCACACCTTCCTCTATATGAACTACAATTGTGCCAAATCGATTTCCATCTGCGAGCCTTGTGGTGGTGCAGATATCCATGGACGTGGTTACTTTCTTAGGTGATGAACCGTCTATATGGGATCATTTGCGAGCGAGGCAGTGCGTATAAGCATTTCCCAGCGGAAAAAATTAAATAAACGTAATGAACCGTCTGCTCTTGTACCCCTTGTAACATTAAACAATAATACCCAGTTTTCGTCCAACAAAATGTTACGTTTAAGCACTTAAAGATATTATAAACAGATATTAAACTCCCAAAAGATATTCGTCTTATTAATTAGTTCTAATACCGGGAATATTTGGGGGTGAGTTGGAAAGATTTGAATTTCTAATTCCTTTAAAAAGTTTGACCTTAAAAACGATATTACGTTATTGACGTTCAGCCGTTGTGATAATACTGAAGGCATCTTCAATTACACCGTTATTAAATATTTATGGATAAAATGTTTTTTTTTTTAGTAATACAGAGGATTTTTCTTTTCAGTATGCCTAAACGCCCATTACTAAACTCAAAGCTTACGTCAGGAGTGGATGCTACTATGGATAGGTCAGAAGCGTATAAGGGAAACCTATAGCACAAACGCAAGTTGAAAAATTTTTGGATCTCTATCTGGTGTTCCATGTAATATTTAAAACGATTGGAACGATTTGGGCGAAACTTTCATCGGTAGATAGCTGATTTTACAGGTTAGAACATAAACTACTTTGTGTTTAGTCAAGTAATTACGATTCCGCCAAAAAAAAACACTCATAGTGTACCCAAAAAACTGAATTCACGCGGGCTAAGTACATGCGATAGAGATTTCAGTCCATAAGTCAGTTGAGCTATTGATGCCTAATATTACTATTAAATTGACTTTTTCTCGCTGTTTTACTATTGCTGGTAAGTTAATATGCGGAGGTGCTTAACAGCTGAGTGAGTTGGTTCCCACCATGAAACTTCTTTTTTTAAAAAAAAAAATAATGTGAGGAATACTTTTTAGGTATGTCTAATATTCATTTTTTCCCCTCCTAATAAGCTTAAATTAAAAGCTTGTATCAGGAGTGGGTGCGACAATATCCCAACGGCGGTGTTGTTTGAACCGGGTACCTTGTGGATTTCAGTCCATACCTTATACCGTTGAGATATTGAGGCTCTAAAGTGATAGTTTGAAGGCCGTTATTGACGTAATCAATAGTATGTTAATTATTGGTGTGGAGTGTGAATCACTTTGAATGTGTTATAAAATAAATGAAGTTCAATATTTCCTTCTTATTCTTTCCCTCATTTACTTTTTAAGTTTGTGATGGTGTTTTTATCTAAAGTAGTAAAACTATTGAGCTATGAATTATTGATCCTACCAGTAGATAAAGAAAACTTCTATATAAGTTTGTCAAACTCTACAAAAACTGATATAAAATATAATGAAAAATTTTATATTTATCAATCATTTGTACAAGTACGGTGTGAGTGCAGGAATGAACCCAACGAAGTGGCAAAGACGCGGATGACTCCGAATTTGATTAACGAAGTTTCTCATCGAGTGAGCATTTCTTAACACAATTACAACCATTTACAGTAACATTTTACCAGATTCCATAAGGTTATCCTACATTCTGTATATTATATTTATTTTCCAAGTTCCATAGCTAGTAATTAAGCCATTTACGCGGATATCTCCGCAAAGCTTGTTGCCGCCTTCATATTTTTATACTGGTAACACCATTCGCCATTTTGACACTGGTAATATATGTTCCGCCATTTTATTCTGCTAGTGGAGATAAGTTGTCTATATTGGGGGTAGAGGTATAGGTTACCAGAGAATTACTAAGGGTCTCTCCGTGTCTGTCTCTCTCTCTCTCTCTCTCTCTGTGTGTGTGTGTATGTGTGTTTGTGTGTGTGTGTGTGTGTATGTGGGGTACTGTGAGTGTTATAAGGTATATTAAAAGGGTATTGTTACAGGATAGCGTTCAAGCTGAAGAGAGAGGCATCGTAGCTTAATCAGTGGTTGGCATTTGAGTCGATCGGTAGGTGAAGCAATTCTTAGCGCGACCGGGTTGTGGATGGTTGTCAAAAATCCGACCTCCTACGATTTTCGGGAGGTACGTAAAGCAGTGGATTCTGTTTAATGTCACGGAACCACCACAATCTCTGTGCTGAGTAACTGTTCTACAGTTACTCAGCACAGAGATTGTGCACTCAGGTGTTGAGTGAAATTGTAGAGATTGGGATGATTCCGAGGATGACGTCAGACGATAGTCTGTCATCTTAACTCGCTTTACATCCTCATGCTCTACAATTTAAGCGAAACCTGGTACTAGACCGTGATAACGCTAGGTAGAAGAAGATGGGAGAAAAATCTTTCAAGCTGAAGTAGGACTGGACTTTGGGAGATGTCCTGGATTAGTCAATCTAGATAGGAGAAGATTGGTTTAAATATATAAGAAGTTAGGTAACAGTGGACTATTATAGGCTATAAAGAAGAAAGTTCCAAAAGTAGAGTACTATCTCAAAGTAACTGCTCCTTTAATATAGAAGTTGACTTGTTAAAATAATTAAAAAGGGATACTAGTTGAAAATAAAATTTCAGAGGGGAAATTAAAAAAAATACTTTTACACGATTACCAACACCAAAATACGTCGCCCACGGGTGGGCTCGAACCACCAACCTTTCGGTTAACAGCCGAACGCGCTAGCCGATTGCGCCACGGAGGCTCATTCCATATTTGTCTAAATAATGAACAATCTTGTTATATTATCATGGGCACACTAACATTTTATAACAAGTGTGTTCATTATATATGTCTGTTTCTATCTATAATTACTAAAGTCTATTTTTTTAAATAAACATAATATAAATGATAAAAATAGTTAAGAGCTATTTTCTTCCCAAAACTGTCGTCAAAGATGTAAAAATACTGAATATCGCTTAAAACAGATGCTTCGTTCGAAGTTTTCTGTATTAAAAAAAAACGAGTTTCCAAAATGTATGTACGCCATAACTTCCGAAGAACTGCACCAAAAGTGATATCTGATTATTTTTTTCAAAAATCGTGTCTGACCGAACTGTTACCCTTTGAGAATTCTAAATAAAAGACTGCGACAGCATCTGTCTATCTTTTAAGGTGGGTTCAGTATAACATTTAGATTGCCAGCTAGATTTATACGTTACTTGTGAAGGTGTCTTTATAAACATGATATTAATTCCTGTTCAAAAACTATTTTTAAAACCTCTAAGTAATAAGAGTGGCCAATGCGGTCGAAGTCGCGGGCTGCAGCTAGTTATAGTATAAAGTGCTATCAACATACAACAATAAGATCGACAGATACAAAGAGGTATCTTCTTTTGTAATTCAAATATATCTTACGGGTTTCCGTCTTTGAAGCGCCTCAGGCGCTATTTTATTAATAAAGCTCTTTCCCCAAAGAACCAGTGTCGAAGCTTTCTGCATAAAAGCAAACTTAGTTATGCTTTAAGCTTGTTGCATTGTAGTTTATTAAGAGGAAAAGTTTGAAAAAAAAACTTAACTACAGTAGCAATTTAATGTCTAACTAATACTAACGTATTCGTTCATAATTAAATAAAAACTTTAAGGTTAGGTTTAGCATACCCATACGTACCATACGAAATGTTATTTTTTTTAAGTTTTTTTGAACTACCTCTAAATAATTCATAAATAAATGTTCAATATAAATTTATACGGGTGTTGGTGGTAATCGGAACTTGATTCTCGTTATAAATATGTAATAAAAATAGGAACTTAATTTTTGATCAAATATCCATTAATTAAATAAAGTGTGGCCTTACGTTCTGTATTTAACTTGCTGTTCGAAAAATTTAATTCGCAAATGCATTTCATAACGTTAAAACACTGGTCAGTTACAAAAAAGATGAAATGACGGCTGTCAGTCGAAATTAAGCGCGATTGTAAAATGAGTCAATGACTGTTAACATTTTTTTTAGAATATTATACAACTAGAATATGTTTACGATAATACGGTCTGGACACCACACAGCTATTTATCTTTCCGATTAGTTATCTATTCAATAATTCTTTTTTTTAGAACTTAGACTTTCGTGAGCGGAATTCATGTTCGTTATAAAAACGGTTTTTAAACTCACGCGTATGTTATATCGGGATCGCCCGACTAGTTTCGAACCCATCCGGGGTCCTTCCTCATGAGCTCGCTACGAAGCGGTGTCGCGGCGGGAACCGGTCCCGCCGAAACTAATTGGGCAATTCCGATATAACATACGCGTGACTCTAAAAACCGTTTTTATAATTAATATGAATTCTTATTTTCCGTTCCTTTACTAATTCCTCTAATAATACAATAATCACAATTGATAATTGATTATTCAATAATGTTCCTCTTTTATTTTTATGTCTTTGACGACAGCGTACTTCTTATGTGCCAGTGCTACCAGTATTCCTCGCGACAAAGGACGTTACGACGACGAATAAATATAATAATTCAGTTAATTTTTTGACTACACTTAGTAAACAAATTAGTAAATAAGTGATGAGTGAAATAGACATTTTTGTCTGTCCTAAGCTAGGACTAAAGTGCATATGCATTATGCAAATGCATTTCCCAGCGTAAAAAACACTGGTCTGATTTTATAAAAAAAAATTTATGACGGCCGTCAGTCAGCAATAATAAATAAAATTAATTATTCAATAATTTTTTTGGATATACTTATTAAACAAATTAGATAATAAGTAATGAATGAAATAAGTATTTCTGCCAGTCCTAAGCCAGCTAAAGTGTGAAGGGAAAACGGACCATCATCGTGCGTCCACGCCAGGATGTCTATACGTTCCGTACATAATTATGTACGAACTAATTTTTTAACTTTCTCTTAATGTCACGTAGTAGTTAACGGATATTAACATAATTCTCTTAGTGTCACGTAGTCGTTAATTGATATTAACATATAATGTTAATTTTTTTCGTCATATATGACCATCAAATATTAGGTCCTCAAGTGTCGTAACTGTGTCACCAGTCAACCTGTATATGTATAAAACCCGTGTCATATCTATTTATTAAAAAAAAAGTCAATTTTAATTAAACTTATGTGTTCGGTGTAAATGGCGTTCCACGCGCCCAAAGGACGACTTTTGTTGAAAATTTATTGACAAATTTTCTCAGCGAACGAACATTTTCCCAATAAATTGGGATAAATAAACACTGAATATGATAATACTTATTAAATGGCAATTATGCTAAGAGCAATATTTATAAAAGGCAATTATACAATTATACGAGTATGGAGGCTGTATTTTAAATTGTCGTTTATTACGGCTACAATTAATTTGGCTTTCGTTGTTTCATTTATTATGAGACGGAGCGGAAGGCATGGTCACTGCCCACTGCACCAACGGACCAGTCATAAGTAAACCTTGTAACATAAGAAAAAAAGTCCCTATGAATTTAAATTTACGTACATTTAAGTTAGTATAGAAATAACCAAGTGCAACAAATATTTTCGACTTGACTTAAATGAAATCTTAAGTAAATGCATGTTCACTTGAATTCCAAGTTATCCCGACAATGGCTGTGAGATCTTAACGTGTTAAGAGTTGGAGTGAATACAAATTGTTTGCATACAAGTGTAACTTTAACTTAAATACGTTTTAAGTTCCTTGGATCTTGTATTTTGCAAATTCCTAATTAAATTTGACTTAGAAGAATTGTATATAAACAAAGATTTTTTTTAACTTATTACGTTTAACTGCTGGTATCTGAGACTCTCCCTTCTATTTAGGACTAGTCCTGACCGCGAATTTCCCGGAAAGGCATAGAAGATTAGGCACAAAATAACAGTATGCATATCTTATATCTATATATGTATGTATATTCAACTTCTCTAACTAATTCTGCTCTTTCTTGTGTGTTGTATTTATCTGTGGAAACTTTACTGGTCAATGTATTAGTTTTAATAGCATTAAGTTTATGAATAACATGTACTGTGTGTTTCCCTTGAAAATAAACAAATAAATATCGATTAAATCTATATCTTTTCTCTATAAATCGTTTTAGTTTTAAGTTCCTAGTTTTAATTTATACATTACTTTTCTTTATTTTTCATGTAATGCAGTGCAGTGTAATTACAAGCTAATAAAAGTTTTCTTCCTCTTCTTCAAATGATGATTTTGACGTAGGGTTTTAATTTTTCAAATTATTGCAAGTCGGTGAAAACGAGATGGCTCTCTCCGCGGCGAACCGATCGGTGTCAGCGGGTCGAACTGTTTCGGGGCGTTTTATTTACTTTTTGTGATGGTCACGCCAAAAGTTTGGGCTTTACAACCGAACACCGTTCGATCGCGGTCCGATTTTATAACCGACACGAGTGGAAATTAAGCGTTACAGTTATTAATTCTAATGTATACGTTCGTTGACACGCCACTGGCACACTGACCACTAAATCGACCACGAATCTAGACACAGGTGTGTTCATTCATAACCGATAGTTTGGTTATGGAGAGAATTTTTGTCGTCTTGTCGAATTCGCTATGAATAAATGTCGATATTAGAATAAGAAAACTTTGTTAGGAATTATTACCACGAGTCTTATAATATATGTATAACAACGAAAACTAAACTAATAAAACTATTTCATTTATAATAAAATAAATTATTATAAAAAAATTAATTAATATAAAAAAAAATAAAAAAAAAAAAAAAAAAAAACAAAACAGTACGGTACGTTATTACACGACGCTACCTGATGCTACCAGATGTTATATTGTGCTTGTAAATACAGTCCGGGAAGATAAGAAAAGGTCGGTGTTTTATGGCCCCGCCAATATAACCCTGTTACGGCATCGATCCCCAACAACTTTAATCTAATTAAGGTTTTCGTCCTTTTTCTACAGCCTTTAATAATAAACTACAAATTTAGCAAAATTATCACTTTCGTTTTATTAGCATTCTATAATAATTATTATTCCTTTATTATGTCTTTGATTATTAACAACATTTTTAAATATTATGGGTGTCGCGAAATTAACACAAGATTTAAATGCGTTTTCTATTTAATTCAAATAGTGCGGTAATTTAAGGACACCCTATATTTTATATAAAAGAAAAATTCTAATAAATTATTTATAAGCAAAATGAAAACCGCATTCATAGAACACCATGGAACGAAAAAGCAAGAATTAATTAGTATTTAATGCATATGATGTGCTAGACACCTACCGATGTGTTGAATTTGGTACCAAGCCCGCTACAACGATGGCACCAACTCCTTTTTTTGTTTACAATTTTCTTATCATATAATAAATAAATAATGGATATGCTGAAGAAAGGTCTTAAGGTCGTTAAAATTCATACGAATTGTTGTTTTTCGGTGGCCAATTATCGGAATTCGTACAGGAAAACTGATTATCTGTACACGTATAATTGCTCAACAAATATTGACCCGCTCCGCAGGTTATCACCCGCTTTATAAACGAATCGCTAAAAATATTAAACATTAGAGCAAACTCGTTTTTGTACCTAATAAGACGTCTGTCATCCTTAAACATGAAAGTCACGCTGGTATGTTATATTTACATTTTATTATTATTAAAGTTTAACGGATTTTTGTTAACAAAAGGTACACAATTGTTGTTTTTATAATGCTCGATTTAACGCCGAGGTAAATTTTAGGATGGAGCGAGATCCAATTATGGTGCTCCAATTGCTTGCCCTGTTTCTTCTTCCTAGCGTTATCCCGGTTAAGTACCAGGGTCCGCTTAGATTGCAGAGGATTTGGCTGTGGGCCGAGTTGAGATGACCGATTGCCATCTGACATCATCCTCGGAACCCCCGCGATCTCTGCAACCTCACGAATAATATCACTCAGTGACATTAATCGGGTTATTCCCTTTTCCCCTCCTACTAAGCTTAAATTAAAAGCTTGTATTAGGAGTGGATGCGACAATGCCCCAACGGCGGAGGGGTTTGAGCCGGGTACCTTGCGTATTTCAGTCCATGCCTTTTACCGTTGAGCAATTGAGGCTCTAAAAGGATATAATTTGAAAGGATAGAAATGCATTTTAGTTCTCTAAAGTTAAATAGCTAGTTGAATTTTCTTTTTTTAAATAGAAGCTTTTATACGCTTTACAAGGGATTATTGTCTAGTCCATTTTTGAAATAGGTACATAATAAGTGTTGCTTTAATGGGAAATTTAACAAACTATTATATGATTATTCTATAAGAAACTAGCTGGGCCTGTGACTTTGTCTGCGTAAAAGTAAGTAAAAAAGTGTATTTAATAATAGCGTAATTATAGCCTTCCTCGATAAATGAGCTATCTAACACTAAATGAATTTTTCAAATCGGACCAATAGTTCTTGAGATTAACGCGTTCAAGTAAACAAACAAACAAACAAACTCTTCAGCTTTATATATTAGTATAGATCACTCATGATAGCAACACAAATTAAGACAGTTTTGGCTGTTGTATGTTTGTTTTTAATCCGTTTCGAAGGAATTTTCTTAATTCACAGAACCGATCAAAACTAGGAAAATCATTGTGCTAAACGCGTGCGAAGTCACGGGTTTAGACTAGTCTATAGCACCAGCACACTTATCACTTTACACTGACAAAAAATAAGGTTAAGTATTAACAAGATGTTCAAATATAATCCGATAAGAGCTCTCGATGAATCGCTGCTTAGACGTTTGAAAACAATATTTTATCCTTGAGATCTGAGAGTTTTGAAGCATGCGGGCGATCTGTGGCGGCTACGAGGGCCTTTTGTTACGCAATTTGCATACGCTTGTACGTTAAGTGGTTTTAACTTTATCGGTTTACTTTGTTGTTTTATTTTCAGAAAATATAACGCCATTTGTTGCAGCATGTTCTGCCGAGATTTGTATTAATTTTCTACGCGTATTTATCTATGTTACAAGGGGCAAACGACGAGGATGCTAGCAGATGCGTTGCCAGCTGTTAATGACGAGTTTAGGCCACCGGAAAGTCTCACAAATCGAACGAAACACGACAACAATACCATCACTTGACGTGACAGCATTGTCGCTGCTTCACGACGATCTTATGTGAGAAAGTGGTCCGATTTGAAAAATTCTTACAGTGTTAGATAGCCCATTTATTTCTCGGCTATAGGCTATATATAAATTTGAATGATTAATAATTTCGTTTTTTTTTATATAAAAAGGGGCAAACGAGCAGGCGGCATTCGGAAAAGGGAAGCTTAATAGAGTCCTAATCTCTTTATCTCTGCCCTGCGACCCGCATAAGTTCCACTGAGTTGTGGGATACTGGTAATGTATAAACATTATAATTCTTGTATAAGAATATAGACCCGTTTATTATATATTTGGTATGTAGGTGTACAGACTATTACAAATATTTTCAATATGTCTTATAAACAGGAGACAGACACGTAATAACAATATTTATAACAAAAGGCTCACTGGTTCATCTTTACACTTTCGAGGATATATTAGATACTATACGATGTTTATAAGAGCTTCGATAGGTTAATAATAATAATAAATATTCTCTATTGCCAAAACAAAATGGTATGGTACATTTGAATCATGAGTCCCTAACTCCTGAACTAGATAAAATTGTGATTCAGGAGCCAGTGCCCACCCTAAAACTAGGTACAGTTACAATTATATAAGTAGTAAATAAAGAAAATTAAACATCTTATCAAAATTAGACAACTTGATGAATTTAAGTAATAACAAATAAGATCAAGTGTGCGTGTGCGTGTGTGTGGTTATAGTTATTTGTGTGCATGGATGTGTGTGAAGAGAATTTTTTTATAAATCTTCAGTACAAATTTAAGTTAACAAAGGTTTTCAGCCATTTTACAATCAAAATCGTTTAACCAGGCAATTAATAATTTTTATTTAAAATGGGAATCATTTAATTTAAAAATATGTTCTTTAGAATAGGTTCTATTTGCCAAATTGTAAAGCCAAGGTGCTTGACATGAATACTGCTTTTTAGCAAAAGTACTTCGTGTTTTAGGTAACGGAGCGTTAAAAAACCGTTTATTACGTAATATTAGATTCAACATTCAACCATAAAGATGGTACCTACGAATACAGTTAAATATGTAAAGTTTTCTTACGCTAAGAACTTAAGATATTTTGAAAACTGAAACACACAAGTCAGTTATTGCAGATAGTAGAAATTATTGTAAAAAGTTATGTTTAAGAAAGCTAGAATTTCTCATAAGTTATTTAAAGAAACTTTTGAAATACCTTTCTTTTTTTCTGATTAATAATTAAAACATGTATTACATTGTAGAATACGCAAAGACATGAATAGGACAGGAATACGGATATGCTATAAGACATTGTTTCTTGCCAAATTTCATGGTTCTAGGGCAACGGAAAGTACCATATAGGTTTTGAGTCTACTACCTGCTCGTCTGCCCCCTTGTACCATAAAAAAAAAAAACTTTTGTCTGCTATTACCTATAACACAGGCATTAAGGTGCTATGTATGGCTCCGGTATAATGATGGCAATAGAGTTTTAACACATATTACAATGAGCTTTTTACTGAAGGTCAATACATTCTTTTATAATTTAAATTATAATTGTAACTAACACTAGATTTATGAGAATTTCTATTATCTATGAATAATTACAGCTGGTTAAATACAAGTAGTTATAATTCATAGCTATTGACACAAATATTAGTGGAATAATATTTTATCACAATGAATGGGGCAATGTGGGTTTGTTTAAATACAAACGCGTGTATGATATGACGTTAATTTGTCTGATGTATTAACACGTATTTTTTAAGTCGATTATTATCTAATACTAGACGTTAAGCTGTTTAACATAGGCTTCGACAGCCGCGTGTTTGATAAAAAAATGGCGTAAGCGAAGTAGGAAAGCACTTGCTTCGCTTCAGTTCGAACATAAAATTCGACAGAATAAATTCGAAAAAAAAAAGAACAAATGGCGCGTATTCTATACCCCTGTACAACGTTGATACTACAGAATATTGTACTGAGCGGAAAGTGAGTCTTTAATGCACAAGTGAATTATAATCTACTATTTAGTCTTCTCACATTTATGCGGGAAGTTAAAAGTCGTTATTTCGACGGTATGATCTCTATAAGGAAGTGAGATAGTATCTTCGTTTAATACCGCCGCGCCCCGAACATAGATATTTTAAATTTATGTGAACATTATGTGCTTTTGTGAATATTTAACTTCAGATAAGCTTATGCTAATTTCCTTCATAAGCGTACGTATATCATTACATTTTCTGATTTACGACATGAGCCGGTACAGAGGTTCAAAGAGAATATTCCATAAAATTCTGACTAGTCCATCTCCAGAGCCTTGGTAGAAAAGAAGGCCGTCTAAAAATCGTGAAGGACTTAGATATATCTCCAACTCCTTACTTAGATGTTAAACATCAAAGTCAAAATCGATTTCCGATTTCGTATAAACATAAAAAAATAATTATGTTTATACGAAATCGGGCTTGATTTTTCTTTTAAGCTTTTTAAGAATCGATTTACTATTCTTGATTAATCTTGTTTAATCTTGTTTCTGAGCTGTAAATGATAAAATTGAATTCCAAAATAATGAAGTAGTAGGGATGAATTACAAATTCATTAGTGGTCATTTTTTGCAGAAGGACCTTAGTACGATGATCACAAGCAGTTGCGTTTCTTCAATATTATATAAGATTTTTTAATATTAAGTTTTACGTCTTTGTTTGCGAACTGACGAATACCTTATAAAACCTTTAGGAGTAAAACTGCGACATCAATCCAAGCTGTGATTGGAAGCCATAAACATACTGCTTTTCGATACAAACAGTCACCCGTCACGCTATTGTCATTAATTAATGACTAGTCTGAAGTTATATTAGATTATCTGTAAAACAAGCAGTTGCGTTTCTTCAATATTATATAAGATTTTTTAATATTAAGTTTTACGTCTTTGTTTGCGAACTGACGAATACCTTATAAAACCTTTAGGAGTAAAACTGCGACATCAATCCAAGCTGTGATTGGAAGCCATAAACAATAACATACTGCTTTTCGATACAAACTGTCACCAGTCACGCTATTGTCATTAATTAATGGCTAGGTACTATCTGCACACATTACACGTTGTTGTTCTTCATTTCGATTCAATGACAAACATTCACAAAAATTCAATGTATTTTGGCCTTGTTGTATAGCGACGTATATTTCCGAATAACAAAATAAAGCAAATTGCAAGTGCTCAATATTAGCATAAAAAATGATGTACTCTATTTTCTTTCTTACACTCTATTTTATATGAAAAAGAGGTGTGATTTATTTATTTAATTATCCATGGGCGTTGACAGCCAAGTGACGTTTCTACAAACTAAATTTAAAGGTTACTCATCTCGAATTTCTATTTCCCATATAAATAGTATGAGACGATATAGAAGATGTCCTGCCCGAACATTGGGCTATTCAATATTTAATTTTATTATCCTATATTATCCGTTATTTTTCCGTTTATACGATACTAACAGAGATATATCACAGAGGTAACGATTAATGCGAGCACAAATAAAGAGGCGTCGTTGCGAACTTTCTCTATAAAGTCTGGAGTATGAAAGCTTTTGTAGAGCTTCGCAGAAATGAAATGAGAGCCTCTTAAAAAGTTACGTTAATAATTGTATTATATCGTCGTAAAAGGCGAGATCTAATTATTTACTAAAGGAATTTCGAAACAGTATGTTCTTAACTTCATAATTGTATTCTGTTATTATTTAGTGTTAAGTCAAAAGTTACAATCAATTAAAGCCTTAATCAGATAGAGTTTATAACAACATCTTTTGATACGTACATGAATTGTAAATAGAGATAGCGCCATGCTTGCAGTTCTTTGGTCTGCAGCCGAATTGGGTTGGCGCGTCCGGATACCAGTACCTCCCACCGAAGGCACTCTAAACAAAAGCAAAATATCATCAACTCAACCGAGTAGTTTGAGATGCCAACAAATCAGCGTAAAATTCAAGTGGAGCTAATTCCACTGGCCCGATCTTCGTAAACGACGCTGTTGAAATTCCTTACATTCAAGTGAAAACAAGTTCTAACTGCGGATTTATTTAGCATCGGAGTATTTATCTTCGGGCGCTTTTTAGATGTCAAAAGTTACGTAAGCTAATAATTTAACAAGCCTCGCCTATTTATTATAAAACACTTCACTTAATATTTATGGCCGCCAAGAATAGGTGTTTTAGAATATGAGGCTTATAATGGTCTACTAGTAACTATCTATTTTATTTTTAATAATTATTTTATAAGTAAAACTTATATTGAATTAAAAAGAAATGTTAGGAATTTACTCGTAAAGCAATGAGTAAACCAATGAATTATATATGTTCCTGAATAATGCGAGAATAAAAATCCAAAATAATAAAGGGCAAAGAATAGGTGTTTTAGAATATGAGGCTTATAATGGTCTACTAGTAACTACCTATTTTATTTTTAATAATTATTTTATAAGTAAAACTTATATTGAATTAAAAAGAAATGTTAGGAATTTACTCGTAAAGCAATGAGTAAACCAATGAATTATATATGTTCCTGAATAATGCGAGAATAAAAATCCAAAATAATAAAGGCAATAAAAACCTTATATATTATATAAAAGTGGCCAAAAGCGTTTCAAGACATACGTATGTAGAAGGATTCTGTATCTGATAGTGTTTGTTAAATAACTTCAAAAATTGGTGTCCGATATCGCTCAAAAATTTCAAATGAGTTCTATCAACGTGGAAAATTTCAAGTCTACATATATAATTGTTTGAAAATCTTGGGTAAAGGCGAGAAGGGAAGGTGGGTATCACCTCGAGGGCGGACGGACAGACGGACATAGAGAAACAATATGGGTTCCTTGTAGGACTTCAGGACCGTACGAAATAAAGCTAAAATATAACGGGCCAATATAATTTCGTTACATGTGGGGGGAGTATAATAATCAAGAGTAATTTGAAAGGTCTATTATTTTTGACATTTATATATACGTACAAAAATAACACGTGACCTTTTCACATGCGTAGGATTGCCTTAATTTCTTTACGGTACGGCAGGAGAAAAATCCCATTTTTCTAGGAATATATTAATTTCAAGCATGAGAACTTAACGATCGTGCCGCCCACGAACTTCCATTACAGATAATATCTTCGGTTAATTCATACATACTACGTGTATTCATATTTAAAACAAACATTTCTTCAATTGTAGTGGCACATTCACCATAGACCATCATGTTCTATATTGAAAAATAAAGAGTCATACACTAGGATCGTAGTCGCGTCGCAATCGCGTCTTTATCGGCGGTTGCTAAGAGACTTTCTGTTAAATACACCCTACTATATTTCAATTTCTCATCTAGGCTGTCCGCTATATAAGATATTTAGTTATATAAGGACAGTTTTCTATGGGATATAAATAAAGTGTTGTCGCTGGAAAGCGGAAACTGGATTCAATAATGTCTCGATACAATTGTCAGGGTGTAAGTTAGTGTGGAGTTAGCCTAGAAAACTTTGCGTGGGCAAAGAGCCTTGTAAATTTTAACATTTGAAAGTTATTCCGATTAAAGTATGTATATCTTAATTTGAGTCTGCCTTAAATTGAATTATTTAAAGTTAGTAAAGTTTTGAGCTGTAAATAATCTTTGTCAATAAATGTACTTATTTTATTTTTTTATTTGCCAGTAGTTTCTTGACTCGCACAACACTCAGGTGAACCGTCTGCCCTTTGTCTCCTTGTTAAATGAAAAAAAAACATGTCCAATTCAAGAATTGAAAAAGAAAAGAGCATACTCATTTCTCACAGGCCAGCAACGCATCTGCGGTAGCTCTGGTGTTGCAGTTGTCCATCGCGTCGGTAGTCACTTGGGTGAAAGCCGGCTGCTCGTTAGCCCCTTATTATATGCATAAAAAAATGTTCATGGATGCAGCTCCGACGTTCCCGAATGGGTAAGATTTACAGATCTTCAAGAGAGGAGCATATAAGTTTCGCAAAAATTGGCAATGTGTTTTTCAGCGCAGATTATGTCGAAATTTTTATATAACACACTCATTAAGTTGCCAAACTTGTATTACTGTATATGTCGTTAAAAAACACACGAATAAACGTCAATACACTAAACAAATACAATAAATAATAATACACTAAACAAACACAATAAAACGTCATATCACAAATAATAAATGTTTATCCTCTATATCATAACGCGTTTAATTAGTGTTTAAAAATGTCTGTATATTTATATTATTATATATATCTTAATGGCAAGACAATCCCATTATATATAGACAGTATCGGAGTTATGGTCGCTAATTAACACACAAACTGACATAACTCCATCTTCTGCGAGGAAGTCGCGGGTTCATAAACTCACATTTTTTGTTGGCTTTAAGCAAAAACAGCATCTGTTAGATACTAAAACAGAGAGACTCCCAAACTGTTTATAGCCGTTTTGGAATCAGTTTTCAGACGTATTAATTGGGAAGAAATTGGCCAAAGTATTTAATGATATACTTCTTTGCAAAATTTCATGTGATTCCATAGGTTCAAATGTCTAGAACAGTCTACTTTATGTACCTATACGTGGATACTTACTAGTTGTTTTTTTACTCATACTCATAGGCATTTATTCAATCCAAGAATACAGTTTACAAACTTAACTTGTTTCCTGATTCACCAAAATTAAAGTTTCCCTTAGACTTCTTTAATATGGCCCTATCAAAAAGTCCGTCCTTATCGAATGCCTACTATATATAAACAATCTTCCTGCCAACGAAGTTTTCCTAAAATGAAACCTAAACTTGGATACTAAATTTCATGAAAATCGTTGGAGCCGTTTCCGAGATCGAAATTATATAGGTACTTATTCATATATAAAAGGATATAGATTATATATTTTAGGCAACGCATTAACTTATTACAAAAAAAACACCAATATAGCCGTATTGCCATACTATTCTATAATTTATATGTATAGTTAGTTTATATAACATAACACCCCACATCACATATGGTCATATATTTTTGAACTTATTAAGGCAGTTATTCTTCATATCGCCTTGCTATTTGCTGTTATTTATGTTTAAGTTTTCATTTGATCTATGATCGCGTGGGTTAAGCTAGGATAACCTGGAGAATTCCTAAATATTATTGCTATTTCCATCGAGTTAAGCTAGCAAAAAGTAATATTTTTATTAAAATTTATTTAATTTAATTTTAAATATATTACAGATTATGTATCAAAGGCAAAGCACGTATACAGTTTCTTCAACACCAGATTGTTCAAAGAGGCGTAATAAAACATCAAGGTATTTCGCATAATTTGTAATATACCTAATATAAGACTTTATTTCATACAGGCTGATGCCCAAAACTCCGTCTCCGACTTACAATTAACTTTTAATTTTTCTATACTTAATATTAAAAATGCTTATGTAAAGTATTTTAATCTTAAACTTACGTTTCTTTATCTTATTCTTTTTTTCTTTGGTAAAATTATAATTACCTGCAAATAACATATTTTCAAAATATTCTGCAAATTTTGTTTTAATAAGCTAACTTTTTAAGTGAAATAGACTGCATTCCTGCTACCAGAGCAATTCTTCGATGTATAATTAAATTCGGCAATTTTCAGCCCAATTCGCGGATTTACAAATTCTCTCCTCGAAAGTTTAATGGGGTGATTTACTTATATTTTAATGGAGATACTTGCGTATGTGTGCATACGATGTGTACTTTTTTAATTAGTTATTTGTAATTATTACTGGTAAACCATTGATCTGAAAATTACAAAGATGTGTGAAAATTTACTAAATGTTATTAAAATTTTAGACTTATTTTCACAGAAATATGAATAATATCTACATACTGCAATCCCCCCTATAACATGCTGCTCTTATAATGCATTAATATTATACTATAATATATTATGTGCATTTGGGGCCGTACAAGCGCGTAGTACGAGAATAATCGTCACAACGTGTTTTCCTATACTGTGGAATAAACCTATCGTGTTATAGGGGAATTACAGTATTTTTATTAATTTTAAAATCATTAAAATAAAAGTCATGTTTACCAACTTTATTAAAAGACACTAGAAAATGTTAACATAATTATAAGCTTTTAATTTTCCGCCTAAAAACCTTATAATTGTTTATATTTTGACTTAATTTTAAGCTAACAAACATATTTACTTAACAAATTCTAATGCTTAAGTGGTGTGTTTGTATATAACATTAGGTAAATGATAAGTTATATCACATTATACACACATGGGCAGAATTTGAGGAACACAAAACAAGGAAGAATGTAAAGTAGTTACTTTTATTTTTAAACAATGTATAGATCATGCACAGTATGGCCAGAAGGATGGTAAACTGAATCAGAATATGGAGGGGGGGTTTCACTTCATATTAAACATTCGTTTAATTCATTGTAAACCATCACCAAATCTAAAAATTTCAACTGTTTCTCTGTCATGAAATTCAAGAAAAATGATTTTGTTCGGTTTTTTTTTCATTAAACTTTTAGAATGGTGTTGCAAATTAATGTCAAATATGTTAATGTAATTGCTGTTACATGTCTATTTGTATAATAATAAAACTATCTTATATTCTCCCATTTTTGTATGTTCCGATAATTCTATCAGTGTGTATATATATTTCAATATAAAGGTATTTTTAAATGAAATGAAAACTGATTGTTTTCTGTCTTTAAAGTTCTGAAATGCAAGCTCTCTCAATTAAGTTGTTATATTAGAATTCAAAATTGTAATGTCTACTTTATATCGTCAATACACCAAAGATTTGCTACCTTAATAATATTTATCAAGTTTAAATTTGTGAAAGCTAGAAATACATAAAGGTTTATTAAAATTATGATTGTAGCGGTTAACCTATTTTTAAATTACTAGTTTTATTTAATGGCAGACAAATTCTTTACTTCCATTTCTTTTATCTTTGGTCATATCTTCTTTTTCGTGTCACCTGTTACAGATATAATTAGTGGGTGACTTTTTCAAATTAAACAAAATCTTACGAAAGTTATACATACATCTTAAAACAACCACGTAAAGTATTAAGTGATGTTACGGAACCCTTAGCGCGCGAGTTTGACTCGCATTTATCTGGTCAATTTCACATGTGATAAGAGAATTAATGCTTTGAGACTACTTATCCGTTGGCACAGTGGGCAATGACCCTGTCTACCACTCCGGGGGACGTGGGTTCGATTTCCACCTCCATTCTAGTCTGGATTTATTATCTATATGTATGTATTTATATATTTCTACAAAAAAAATATTTGTGTAAAACAGGCGTCTATTACCTATAATACAAGGCATAGACAAGTTGTCAACCTTAGGAACAGATGTCCGTGTGTCATATAGTCCTGTATATATTTATTTATTTATTTAATGTTACCTTAAAATGGTATAAAAATTATTTTGATTTCGTAAACTAACAACGCGATAACTATAAAAATAAATAAAAAAAAATAGATATTTTTTATCTATTTTTTTGGTTAGAGGGTATAGAGGAATAACAGAGTAAGTTTTTCCGATCAGAGGCATTTTTTACTGGACCTTTTTGCCAATCGTGGAAACTGAATATGTAGTCTCATTCGTACGAGAGCTTTTTTAGCGCGCTTTAAAAAAGCGTTCAAATAACACATATGAACTCCCAAGTTTGTGTTCACATGGCAGCGGTTTTATAACACGACGCTTTGTTACCGAGCAGTGTTATATTTTCAACGCTATATTTGTATATCGACGACGTTAAAAAACCGCCAATGCCGATTTTCAACGCATCGCTTTTTTAACTCTCGTACAAATATATATAATACGCTAAGAGGTAGTGCTTATATATAAGGCATCTATTCACTACTGCTAGTAGAACTATATACATTAAAATAAATTAATGGGTGTGATTGTAGCGTAGAAATATATTTGTTTTAGTATAATTTTTTTAACTATATATGTGATACCTATAGAAAAAACGCGTGTTAAAACATTTTCGTCTGTCTGTCTGTCTGTTCGTTGCGGATAATCTCCGAAACGGCTGGACCGATTTGGACGACACTTTCACTGGTAGATAGCTGATTTTACAAGAAATTACGTAGGCTACTCCGCACAAAAAATAAAGACTATGGGGGTCTTTATTTTTTGTGTTTTTGAGAGGATTTAAAACAAAATCGCTTAATTCATGCGGTTAGTGATAAATCAATATAAAATACAATCTGTGATATATTTTACTATAATAATGTATTATTTATTAACACGTGCATAAAGGCTATTCAAATATTCATTAAAAATAGCATGCACCCGGCGATGGCCTTGGTTGCTACTTTTCTATAAGCGTATAGAAATTATTTATTTATGTATCACACGTGAATATAAGTTTATTACTATTACATAAACATCTGTTTGTATAGATTATTAGTGGAAAGGAAACCAATAAATAATAATAAAGTATTTATATGTTAATACACGTGAACCGAAAACTTACGTAGCTGTTTATGAAAATTGCGCGGACGGCGGAGTATGAAATTTGGCACAGTTCACATAGAAGGTGTGCAAATGCTTATATATTTTTTAATATGCATTATTATTATTATATTAAATTATTAAAATAAAACCACACGCACACTAATTCCAAACGATTTACACTTTTTACAAACACATGTATTGGATGTTGTCAAAGCGTAATCATGACAGCCGTATGTTATATTAATTGTCAAATTTCATTTTTCTGTGAATAGAACAATATATGTCGCTTTATTAAAAAAGGTTTATGGACGAATACCGACCAGCCGGCGGTCTCCAGTATTTATAAATAAATATACAATATAAAATAAATAAATATACAGGACTATATGACACACGGATGTCTGTTCCTAAGGTAGAAAGAGAACTTAATGCCTGTGTTATAGGTAACAGACGCCTGTTATACACAAATGTTTTTTTTTAGAGATACATAAATACATACATATGGATAACACACCCGGACTCGAGGTGGAAATCGAACCCACGACCCCGCGGAGCAGAAGGCAGGGTCACTGCCCACTGCACCAACGGGCCAGCCAAAAGCCAAAAAATAAATAGTAAACTTTTATCGGCGGTTTCATCCGTTTGCTCGATTAGTTTATTAAGTTTTAATTTTTAAGTGAGTAAGCAACCTTAATGTTTGTGGTGATATTAAATCACATATTCCTTATAACACGAGTATTCTAACTGTGAAGGTCCAGGCAATATCGGTAAAGCCGTTACGGAGATTAAAATCATTGGAAAAACAGAACAAACAGATTGGGCGGAAAAACAACGAGATGAAGAAACATGTCGTAATATTAAATTTAGTAGTTGCTCTATAAAATAACTCTACGTAATTATTTTGGAAATAAAGGCTTTATTGTTATTACGTGTCTTGTGTTAATTTTTTACGACCATGTCGTGCACTCCGACAAGAAACGATTTAGTTAGAATCATACAATGAAATGAGTTAGTAATGTATGCCATTGAATGCTAATATAATGTGATCTAGTAGGGGAGCCCTTAAATAAGTATAAAAATTAAAACAAAGGTAATAGAAAGTATATCGTCAGACAAAATAATGTGGAATGATAATAAAATATGTATCGTTATTATTTTATATTATTAAAATATGTATTAATTAGGTAAACTTTTAAATTAAAGAAAAAACCAAAGCACTTTGCTTTATATACAACCACCATGCAAGTAAAACATATATAACTGCTCACAGGTCATAGAATATAATAAAATAAAGACAATAATATAACTGTAACTATTTAAAATATAAATTTTAAGTTTCTTTTTTTTAATTTTCACATATTTTCAAATTTTTTAGGATATTTTAAGATACTACGTGAAATATTTGCTCCAGTCGAACCTTCATTAAATAAACGCTAGTTTTAAATATATAAAAAAATAAAATAAAAATATATAGGACATCGGAAACTCAACTACCGAATGCACACTTACATGTATAGAGGTTGTATCCGTAAGGGGACCGAAAGGATACGCGTTCCTTTGCCAACGGGCGCGTGTATTGCACTAATACTAATGAACGCGTCTCTACGTACGATATAAAGTGCGGCACGTTGCGTGCGACTTTCGCGCGGTACGTTGGTATGCGTTTCGCTGGCCGGCGGCGACTGAGCTCAGGACGAGGGCGATCCGCCGCGCCGTACTACTCGCAGTCGCCAGTTTGCGTCATCGTACGTCATCGGCGGCCGGTGGTCGCGGCTTGCTTAACCCCGAACAAATTGTTGAACGCTCCGTCTGACATACTTCATTCGTTATTTTTTTTTCTCTGTTTAATATTACACGTGGCAAACGAGCAGTTGGTTCACCTATGTGACGTGATGTCCATGGCGAGGAGGCTCGCAGATGCCGAACTTAAGGGAGGGGTTTGGGTCATCGGGAACTGTCATAAACCGAAGAACACCATCACTTGACGTGACAGTATTCCTGCCGCTTCACGCCGATCTTATGTGTGAAAGAGGTACTGGTACCCGGACGCAATGACCCAATTCGGCAACAGACCAAAAGGATTACAAGCTTGGTGCTACCACTAATGAAATATACTATAGTATTAGCAAGCCCAGCAGACGTCATCGTGTCCAACGTCGGTAGTTACTTACCACCTACCCCCCTTTTTTTTTAACTCCTACCATACTAACATAAAAATATATATGAATTATTTAAAAACCACAGAATACTCACGAATTAATTTGGTATCACCGCAGGTGCTTATCTGCTTTGAATAAAGATGGGTGTTTATCTGTAACAAAATATTATATCGTTTGTATAATCTCACAAAGATGGTAGATAACTAGTTAGAGCTAGTTGAACAGAAGGCTCGCAGAAGTTTTGTTGGTCTTTGAGAAAAAGTATGCCCTTTACTTGAAGGTCCCAGTAGAAGAATGGAATCAAATCTGCATCATGCATCCTATTATATGTTCTACCTAGCGTTATCCTGGTCTAGTACCGGCGTCCGCTTAGGTTGCAGAGGATGTCGCTAAGGGGCGAGTTAAGATAACTCTTTATTTACAGATAACAAGATCCATATTACTCTCACTCACTCACTCACACACACAGAGACAAACACACACCTAGACACACACACACACACACACACACACACACACACAGCCACAAACGCACAGAAGCTTGTACACGAAATTTAAAGTGTTAGTAAAAATCTTATAAAAAGTAATGTTAGTTACCAAAAAAACACAAATTAATAAACAACAAATAAAAAATAAAATAAATAAAAATTTATTGCTTGGACCGACAGAACACAACCCCGCTAGATAAATCTACTGGACTGTATGCAGTCCAATCTAGTGGGCTAGCTTGTATGAGTCCCATTGGTCCGCTAATGCGCGTATGATAGTGTTGTTAATCAAGACCCACTGTTTTACGTGCCTTCCTAAGCTCGGAGGTGTTTAGAAATGGTCACCCATCCATCACCCGGCCGAGGTGGGAGCTACTTAACATATATATCGAATCAAATGCCAGCCAGCAATTGAGCTACGACCTCTTCTACGTATCAACATACATTTTATTATAATAAAAAACTAATTTTTAAAGTGTTTCACAAACCATATTTGCTATTTAACACCAACTTTTGATATATCATCAATCAATATATCAATTAAAAAAAGCGAGTATATTAACACATCGGTATCTTATGTGACTGGATGTACAAATAAGTCAAACTGTGTGCTAAACAGATAAAGAAATACTAGTTTTTTATGTTACAAGGGGCAAACGAGCAGGCAGCTTAGTGCCTGCCGACGCCCATGGACATCTGCACGACCAGGAGGCTAGCAGATGCGTTGCCGGCCTTAATGACGAGGTTAGTCCACCGGAAAGTCTTACAAACCGAACGAAACGCGACAACAATATCATCACTAGACGTGACAGCATTGCCGTCACTTCACGCCGATCTAATGTAAGAAAGAGGTACTGGTACCCGGACGCGCCGGGCCATTTCGGCTACAAGCACGGCGCTACCTCTAATTGGAAAGACATGAGTAAGGGAAAGGGATGGAATAAAATTATATAAAGGTAGATGGGTATATATGTATTATATATCTATTTGTTACGGTTTTATTTTAGTTTAGTATAAGTTCGGGTTAAATTTTTGTACTTATGTAACTTTTTCTGAGTAAAGATTTCATTCATTCATTCATTCATGGGGCGGAGAGAATGGTCGCGGATACTACTGTCTCGGGTGCTCCGGGGTCGCGTACTAGATAAAACAGGCCTACGAAGTCTTATAATATACAATACTTTAAAAATTATAGTGCTGCTACGAGTATTCCCGTTACTGTATATATTTATTTATTTTATTAAATTAACGTGATTTCAATAGCCACTTATGAGCATTGAGCTGCGATAGTTAGTTTTGAGCCCCGCGACCTAAGCCTTAAATTTTTTTTTTATCTGTCTCTTTGTCTATGACACTCATCGGTCATCGGCTTGTCTTTTGGAGGGCTAGTGCGTCTTATTTATCATTTCATGATTCGAACGTGCTACCTAACGGTTTTTAATCCTTTTAATCGTGGACTTCAACCTCAAATTCACTCAGGGTGATCTCCTTGGCACTTATTTTAATTTTTTTTTGCTTAAAGCAATACAAGTTGATGCTTGAGGCTTTGTCTCCGTAAAGTACCTTTCTTTTAGATTCATTTTTCCATATATTTATTATAATTTAATTTTGCTTATAGTTAATAATTAATTCCTACATTATTTCTTAAAATCTTTATAAAATGATTCCTATTATCCTAAGTAGGGTACTTTTCCCGAAACATATAGGATTCCTGGATAAATAATAATCCGCGATGAAACTGCACCTTCGCTTAAAGAACTACAAAAAATTTAAATCTGGAGAACCCTCATGGAAAACGCAGGCGTATTCCCGTCGACACCACGTCAGGAAAGCATTTTTATTGGGAGACAGACAATCTCTGAAACAGAGCAGATCTGCAAGCACACCGACAGATTTATATTTACTGTTGATAAATAAGTAAACAATGCATAAATACAATGCTGATAAATAAATATTCAATGAGTATGTCGATAGCTCAATAGCAATGGTCTGAAATTCAAATTCTTCGTTAGATTGAGATGGATTGAAAGCCGCGCAGGGTATAAGTCTATGGTAATCCATGAAGGAGGCATATGATCAGACTGAAGAAACGGAGAACTGAATAGAAGACAATATAACTGTTCATCTCCTAGCTAGTATTATCCCGGTCTTAGTACAAGGATCCTCTTAGATAGCAGAGGATGTAGATAAAACCCCCAAAATTTCTACAATCTCAGGACTAATATAGAAGTAATGTCTTGTTCCTAGGGTAGTCCCGGTCTAGTACCAGGGTTCGCTTAGATTACAGAGGATGTGGCTGTGGGGCGAGCTAAGGTGATCGACGTCATCCCTGAAACCCCCAAAATTTCTACAATCTCAGGACTAATATAGAAGTAATGGCCTTAGTTAGGTCGATAATATTACTGATTTTCAGCCGAAACCTTGGTTCGGGTGACGCCACGGAAATTAAAAATAAAGAATTACAATACAAAATGAAAAAATAAAACCAATGCACGACTGAAGTTTACTCCTTAATAGTGGTTACCGTAAAATTTAAAATATATATACCATGCAAAGGGAGTAAATTAATGCATATTCAATATCAATGAAAATATATAGTTCTAGCCATAGTTTATTTGAAAAATATATTATTTATGATACATTATAAAGGCAATTGGTTTTTTTTAATAATATTATTCACAATTAGTATTAACTTCAACGTAATCGTTGTCCTGCCAGAGCGTTCGGTCACTGTTGACTACAGTCTAACCTAATTTATGTTTTTAAAAAGAATATTAGGAATTCTTTTTAGGAATGTCTAACCCCAACGGCGGTGGGGTTTGAACCGGGTACTTTGCGGATTTCAGTCCATACCATATACCGTTGAGCTATTTAGGCGGAAAATCACATAGAGAGGTGACACGTCACCAAACCTACAGGCGTCGTTAGAAGTTCAACATAAAAAAACCTTTACGTATTATATTTATTATAATATACTTAAATATTATATTATAATATACGAACCGTCATTGCACCCGCCAAAAGCGAAACCCGCAAGAAAGAACACAAGATTTAAAATAATCATTGTTAAATGATACAGTAAATTTTCTAAGCTAGTCCGCCTTTAAATACAGAATCATTTTGCTGCCATAAATGCACGTTTGCGGTAACACGAAACATGTTAAACCATAGTTAACTGACGATATAATTCATCATAGATCAACGGTAGAGTGTGCTATCCCTCGCCTAGCCGAAGATTATAAGGTTAAATAGAGGAAAAACGGGAATATTAGACATAGCTAAAGCCTCGAAAGCTCAACGGTAGAAGGATGGCCTAAAAATCTATAAGCTAATTGCTAATAGCAGACGAGCAAAATATGGACAAGACAAGATATACGTATGTGGAAAGGCACACCAAGGTGGAAAATTTCGGCGAGGAATGAAAGGTGGGTGCGAAGATCGATATGCTCAACTACCGACACAACTACTAACTACTAAAGGAAGATCTTCGTGTCCGGACTAGTTGGAATTGCCCGGGGCGACCGCGCCTCGCCGACAGTTGTTCGTCGGAGGTCGAGTCGAGTAGTGATCGTAAGTAGAAACTTCCCTAGCGTGAGTTAGTTTGTATGGAGATTTTCAGTGTTTGTACTGCGGTCGTCTTCATCCGTACAGCGCCATCTAGTTGGAATGAGCCTGAAAGAAAATTATTTAATGTTAAGACGCAATTAGATATAAGGATAATTGGTACTTGTAATAGCATCCTTGCCTTCCCAACTTCTGAAAAGGCAAGAATGCTTTACAAATTAGCGGATGTAGCATTAAGGATGAAGTGATCGTGAAAGTCTTCTGGCATAATGAGGGTGACATGTTGGTATACAGAACAAACCCTCTATAAAAAAGAAAAAATTACTCACGGGGACCTGACATTTATATGTTTGAAAGAGTAACTGCTATTCAAAATAGGAAGTATCGCACGAATATATATTAACTTTTCTTTTGTGACTGCAATAAAAGACCTCAATTATTTAGAGTTACCTGAAATAGTCAATGAAGCTTGTTATCTAACAATAGATGCCAATTAGTATTGAATTACTAATTAACAGGAGCTTGACAATTGACAACTATTGAATCATATTGTTTAAATTGAACATAATATTTGTGTTAGGATATATTTTCTAAGTAAAATCTACTATCGGGATCAAGATTCAGCTCTACATTGAGTTTTTGTCACGTACGCGATACACGTTCCGTCAAACGAAGGCATCTTGAGGTGACAAATTTCTACGTCAAATATTTGCCGTATGTTTTCCAAATCCCTCATCTATGATTTGTACTTCACAACACACGTTTCAGCCATACAGTGCCACGGTTAAGAAAGTTTATTTTTCAAGTTTATAGCTAAGTTAATTGAGCGTTTAAAAAAATAACGAGAACTTGAACCTATGTATGCTTAAGACATAACATGGCGTGTAATAAAGAGACCTTCCTAACACTAACTTAATTGTTAACCATTGTTGAACGACTAGATAGAAATGATGTATCTTCTTAACTGTATCGGAATATGTATTTTAAATGAGTACTTTTTTCAATTAGGCCTACTATTTCATCTCTATAAATTTTCGAATAAAGTTGTTTCTGTTGGAGTTTGACAAGGTTGTTCGTGTGTTTAAATATGTTTATCTCTATGTGTATATAACAATCTCTATGCGTATATAATAATATATAAACAATTTATGTACTGAAGGCTTGCTTAAAGTTCCGATTCCGATTTCATCTCAAGTTAAAACTAAGATTGTTGTAGATTATACTATGCCCAGCTACGTCGAGACTCATGAATCGTATGGGCTCACTAATTTCATAATTTTTCCATTGACCACCAATTTTTAATTTCTAACTGAAATAATTTTGTCTCCTAGAGTAGTTCTAAAAATGCATTAAATTTTCTAAGTCTTGTAGTACTTTATAGTCTTCAAGGATAAAAATGTAAAAACACTGAGCTACGTCTGGCTCCGGCATTACTCAAGTATGGACTTGTATCTCGACGCCGCATGCAAGAATAAAAACGTAACCAAATTCTTTTTATTTTTTACAATTTATACAATCCATGTTCATTGTTAAATTGTTAAATTAATTAACGCACTCATTTCGTGTGAGTGCAATAATTAAAAAATTACATAATTTGTTTATCACAATTTACCCAACAATTTTATATATTGCACTGCCATGCGTGGAGGAGACGATTAGGTTGCCTCCGAAAAGCAGCGTTGAAAGTGGGAAGTGTCCCTCTTCCAACAAATAAACTGAGAGGTTTTCCTTTTTGGACATCTAACTGGGTATATATACATATAATATATATGGGCTTTTTTGGTCTTTGTGTGTTTATTTTTATTTTTAAATCGTTTATTGTAGGTATGTCTATTTACAGTGTTTTTTGCCAAATAAAAGTTTTTCTTCTTCTTCTTGTTCTTATCAAATTACTCCTAAATTAAAGTAAGGGTAATACCTAACAAATTTTACTGTATAAGTTTATTTTTAGTCTTTTTATTAATTTCAGGTTGTGAATTGTAAATAATAACCGTTAATACAAAAACGTTACAATCAAATGTCATTTAATAACATGTAAAAAAAAGTAACAATAAAATTAAACACAAATAAGGAAGAAAAACTTAAATTACATTGAATGAATCCGCGAAAAAGCCAAAGAAAAATTAAACAAAAAAATAAACTATTATTATCATAATAATGGTACAATTTTGGATTGAAACGTGCGTGGAAGCAGGGTGGAAACTAAATAAACATTAACTATATATTTAAAATAAATTAGTAATGAAATTTTATTCATTACCTCGGATAAACCTGTAATACATTACGCAGAAATTCTTTGGCTTTATTTTCGGGCTTAGATAAATTTAAGTTTTTCGTTTTTACCATGGTTTTCGTTTTTAATCGTCGCTTGTATTAATGATAGTAGAACTATAAAGTATTAAAAATTGTTATGAACTTAAGACATATCTTCATTTAAACATTGCTTTACATTATTCGAGTGTTTATACAACAGCCAACAGCCTAACATTCAGATAGGCTCACTAGTTTCGTCACTAGTTGAAATTTACTAATTATACAAATTCAGAAATTATACACAAATGAATCCCTTGGTCATTGGTCATCGCACCATTTCGACCGAGACTCTCAGACACTCGGGACCGTTCCCATTTACGATGATTTACGGTCTGTAGAATAACATCTGCATTATTGAATCTTGTGTTGATTGAACACTACCTCTGTGTATATGTCTGTACCAAGAAATAAAATCTAGTGTTCGTAATATATAGCTGTCATTTAACCGCTGTAGTCAGTCCTTTAAATCTACTCTACACTCATGTGTTCCCATTTACGATGATTTACGGTCTGTAGAATAACATCTGCATTATTGAATCTTGTGTTGATTGAACACTACCTCTGTGTGTATATCAGTACAAATAAATAAAATCTAGTTTTCGTAATATATAGCAGTCGTTTAGTCGTATCATTCGGTCGTTTAAATCAACTCTGCACTCATGTGTTCCCATTTACGATGATTTACGGTCTGTAGATTAACATCTGCATTATTGAATCTTGTGTTGATTGAACACTACCTCTGTGCGTATATACATATAGTACAAATAAATAAAATTTAGCTTTTGTAATATATAGTTGTCGTTTAGTCGTATCAGTCGGTCGTATAAATCAAGTCTGCACTCATGTGTTCCTATTTACGATGACTTGCGGTGTGTAGAATAACATCTGCATTATTGAATCTTGTATTCATTGAACACTACCTCTATGTATATATCTGTACCAAGAAATAAAATCTAGTGTTCGTAATATATCGCTGTCATTTAAGCGCAGTAGTCAATCCTTTAAATCAACTCTGCACTCGTGTATTCCCATTTACGATGATTTACGGTCTGTAGAATAACATCTGCATTATTGAATCTTGTGTTGATTGAACACTACCTCTGTGTATATGTCTGTACCAAGAAATAAAATCTAGTGTTCGTAATATATAGCTGTCATTTAACCGCTGTAGTCAGTCCTTTAAATCTACTCTACACTCATGTGTTCCCATTTACGATGATTTACGGTCTGTAGAATAACATCTGCATTATTGAATCTTGTGTTGATTGAACACTACTTCTGTGCGTATATACATACAGTACAAATAAATAAAATCTAGCTTTTGTAATATATAGCTGTCGTTTAGTCGTATCATTTGATCGTTTAAATCAAGTCTGCACTCATGTGTTCCTATTTACGATGACTTGCGGTGTGTAGAATATGGTCCGCATCATTGGAGTTTGTGTTGATTGAAGGTTCTGTGTGTTTTATATACAGAGAACGTGATATTGTTCAAATAAAATAAAATTTAAATATTTGTTTGTAAAGTCGCAACAGAATTCTTATTTAGACCGTGTCTGACACATATGACACCCAGACTCGAGGCGTGAATCGAACCCACGACGAGCGGTAGGCAAGCCACTGCCCACTGCGCCAACGGGCCATTCAATATAAATTAAATAATTACTAATAAAGAACAAATTATTCATTAAACTCCTCAGATAAAACAATTTAAACTAACAATATTATAATAAACCCATTACACAGAAGGGAGTGATCCTAAAAGGTTGGCTGCCTTTCCTCGTAAAACTCCCTTAGGGGCTAATGAAAGGGTATACGAGTTTGTAGGCATAATTTTTCTTCATTATCTCGAAACTTTGTTTAAAAATTCTCAAGAATATATTAGAACCTATCAAAATTTTACTAGTAGAGGGGTAAATTTTTTAAAAGGGCAAATGAAGAGATAAAACTTGGATCTAATGATCTTGAAATAATAATTATGGCCGAATAAATAATGTGATGTGAGATTCTAGTGTTGCAGAAGTCCATTGGCGTCGGTAGTCACACAGGTTAACTGCCTGCCCGTTTGTCTCTAGCTATCAATTCTATGTACATCTATTCTATATTTATTTATATATAGAAAAACTTGGGCACTCCTTAGCATAAAAACTAAAAGATAGCCTTTAAGTTACTCTTCATAACACGAAATTTTTATATAAAAAGATAATAGTGGACAAAAAAAGAACTAAAAGTAATTTTATTGAATATCGATTTATTTCTTAAGATCGGCGGGAAGTGGCGTCAATGCTGTCACGGGTTCCCGGTGGCCTAAACTTGTCTTTAAAGGCAAGCAACGCATCTGGTAGTGCCGCTTTCCACGGGCGTCCATAATCCCTTATCGCCTGCTCGTATGCCCATTATAAAATAATAAAAATAGAAAATTCGGAAGCATTCGCAAAACTTCACTACAACTTTCGCTTATAACTTGAGGTCCACATAATGTCTCATGAGGTTGTGTTCGCTTATATATATGTATATACGTATATGCAATGATGATTATTGTTAACCAAATAAATAATGTCCTGTTGCATGCGGCTCAAATTCGAGATGATGGATGAGGTGTCAGTAAATGTTGGCATCCACGTCTTGTGCACTGCCGTATGCATGAACAACAATGACAGAATATAATATATGAATAAATTAATAATTTAATAAGGGATATCTAAGATGAGGTTGTGGCCTAATCAGTGGTCGGCATTTGAGTCGATCGCTACGTTAAGTTGCTCTGGCTGCGACCGGATGATAGATAGGTGACCCATTCTAGCACTGGTTTATATTTGATATCCGACCTCATGGGCGACGGTAGGCACTTCGGTGCCTACTGCCTGCTCGTCTGCCCCCTTGTAACATAAAAAAAAAAAAAAAAAACCTGGTTCGAATAAACGCATGTATTAAAAATTTACTTATGCTTTACCTCAAAGCTCACTATTATTAGGAACTATAGATCTCTATTGCTCGAAATTCGGCCACAAATCTATAGATTCACGTACTATATGGTTATTTGAAACTGTATTCAATAGAGATAGGTCGTAATAGGTAATATGTAAATTTCGAATATGAATCTATTATAACATTCGAATGTGAATTAAAATTATCTCTACATTATAAGGTTATTGAAATTCAATCAACAATATTACAATTTATCTTGACCAATCCCATTTCTCGTACGGTTCTTGATATGGTTTCGGGTATGTGTTAATAATATTTGATTTTTAAATTTTACAAAGTGACAAGTTGTATAACAAACTAATTTTATAACAGCAGATCTCTTATAAAATTACTTAGTTTTGCGAAAAATACTTAGTTATTTACTTTATACCAATTTATTTGCAAATTTATATTTATTTACTTATTAATTATCGATTTTTTTAAAATAGTGTTATATAACCTTACGAGTATCCGAACAAGTTCAACTTGTGACCGGTTATATGACCAATTACAACTGACATAATGTTTGGATTGGATAGAAATGTATTTCTGCAACTTGTCTCCTCTTTTTATAGTATTAAACTAAATCTTATATCCACCTTACTCATATAAATTAAAGGTGAAAAAAGAGATGCACCTAGTACTTCTTGTATAGGTGCATTTTACTCTGACATGAGGTAAAGAAAAAAGACAGAGAGCTAGTATGTATTTACTCGTATTTTTAAAATACTTATACAGTAAATACTAGATAGTATCAGTAATAGCCAACAGCGCCGTTCTATTGACCTAGTATTAAAAATAACAGGTATTTTTAAGGACAAAAGCATCTGTTATCTATTACATTTAAAAACCTGTTATATTTATCTGTGACGATAAATACGCCTCATCTCTTGTATACAAAATTTCAATTGTTTTTACAACAACATTGAAATATTTGATAATTAATATTTTTGCTGTCGTCATGGCTACGTTTTGACACACAGTAAAGTGTATACATGTGTGTGTAAATCATTTGCATTTTTTTTTATTATTTAAAATTAAAATTTATTCTATGTATACAATTTCATATCCAAAAACCTCTCATAAGTTTGTGGGGATATGAATATTCCTCAATATGCGATTATCTATAAAAATCGAAGGCAAAGTACGTTGTACAATAATTATTTTATATTTAGCCAATAACATTAGATATTATTATAAGGCCTAGCACGAACATTCTCGATAATTTTACTTACTCTTACGTTCGCAGCGAAACGTGAAATAAATTTCGTGCTTCGATTTTACACGACTTACTGAGAAATTTGTATAATTAAAACGAAGCTTATTCAACCATTTTATTTACAAGACAAGACAAGACATTTTTTCTAAAAAACAAAACAGGTTGCTAACGCTTCAAACACCAGCCAGTAACAACATATATTACACTTACATGGCCGTAACGTCGAGGATTCGATAAATGCCAGTTCTGATATCGTTCGTGCTAGCAATATTCAGCAACTTAGTTATATAAAACAAGTAGCATTTATGTTTTGTTTGACGTACGGTTACGAACGTAAAAGTAAGTAAAACTATCGAGACTGTTCGTGCTAGGCCCTCAGGGCCGTTTCTATGTTACAGCTAAAATAACTGTTACGGCAAAAATAATCCCTTACAGTGATGTGACACCATCGACAATGTAGACCCGTGATCCCGTTGTATCCTTTGATCTTTTTCCGACATCTCGCGCACTTGCCGTGACAGTTTCCTGGAGGAAAATTAAGGAAATTACTCAAAATAATATAAAATACATTTAAGCAGTTTGGAATGTACACAAAAAAATTATGTCCATTTTAAATATCTTGTCGTAGTTTTGCCCTATTCTGAGGGCTTAGCATGATCTATTCGAACCGAAGTAAATCGACGAGTCAAGTTTATTTAGAACGAAAATGTTCGCGCTTGGCTCTCGTAATTTTACGCGGACGAAGACGCGGGAAATAGCTAGTATCTTATATCTATATATCATACCTTCAACCCAGTGGTGGGCGAGCGTGGCCGGGGCACGTCTGGACTTGGAGTATGTCTCAATGCAGGATGCGGGCGCGCGCTGGACGCATCTCTCGTGAACTGTAAACTTGCAGACTGTGGACAAACATAGTATTCATTTTATTTCATTAATATTTGTGAAACAAACAACATAGTTAAAAAAATATATAGCTATACAATAATGGTTCTTAAGCCAATAAAGTTTTCACTATAAGGTATACGTAACATAAGAAAATTACATCATTTTTTAAGATGAACTATTTTTTAACGTTCCACCTATAGCTTATAGCCTTCCTCGATAAATGGGCTATCTAACGCTGAAAGAATTTTTCAAATCGGACCAGTAGTTCCTGAGATAAGCGCATAGTTGCAATAAAAATAGGCTATCCAGATTAAAATTTCTCTAATTTACTACTTAGCTATTGGGTATTATTTCTACTACTATGGTTTACTTTTGCTTCTACTATCATAGAATAAACATAGATTATTTAAAACAAAAAACGAAATTGTCATTTAAAAAACGCCAAAGACCTAAAAAAGAACACAATAACCAGTACTTTCATAAGATTTAGTATTTCAATCCAAACTATATCTATACCGAAATTCATCAAAATCGATTAGCGGTTTAGGTGTAAAACCGTAACAGACAGATGCTTTAAGGATTGTTTTTGATTATGTAAGAATTATAAAATTTGTTTAATATTTCTCATTGTGGGAATTTTGACAAAGGAGCCCTTTGCTTGCAGTATTCGTGAAAGCTTTTAATTGGTTTGTGGTTACTGTGTTTTAATTAACTGATTACATTTATATTAACTACAAAATTTCCTCAATAAAAAAAAATGAAATTAATGCTGTAATCCCCCTATAACACGGTGCGCTTATAACGAATTAATATTATTCTATAAATATGATATTATATTATGCGCATTTTGAGATGTCCAAACGCGTTGTACGAGAATAATTCGTTTTACTATAATGCGGAACAAAGTTCGAGGGGGGACTACTGTATAGCTTTTTTTTTGTTTTTGTAAATTGACCCAACGCCCAGGGATCCCTAAATATAAATGATTTATTCAACATTAATCTGGCATCACCTCCCACGCCCGTCAGTCCGTCTATACGATATCTCCTAACCCACCTTTGAGACAATGGGTTTACGAGTTTATCTATAGAATGCGGTTATCTCAACTAACCATGTGGGTTAAATGTTGGAACATTAATGATGGAAAGGCATAATGATACAGATGCTTTCATAGTGACCACAACTTATGGAGTTATGATTTAGTTCTTTGCAAAATATGCTTTTTGGAGAACCCTTTTAGAATGCATAATTTACCTACGTTAAGCAGTTTTTAGCGCGGACGGGTGATAAACAGGTGACTCTATACAGGATTTTATTTATACATTTTAGTAGCTAACTAACAACGGACCTGTGAAAGGTCTGAATTTATATATTTTTTTATGTTCTTGCGCACGTAGATAGGATTAATGCAATTTGTATAACCACTGCAACCCGTTTTAAAACTGATTTTCAAAAAACCCTCTGACCTCCTCCGGGTTCCGGCAGGCGCCTAAAACAGTGGGTCCCGATTAATGTCACTGAGTTATATATATTAGTTCAGGCGTTAGAAATTAGCGTAATATATAACAAGCAAAAATGAGCCTTATAACTAATTGACGTGCAAACGACATTCGACCTTAGCGTGGTAAATCAATTTCTTGGTCGACTATACATCTATTCTAATATATAAAGCTGAAAAGTTTGTTTGCTTGAACGCGCTAATCTCAGGATCCACTGGTGCGATTTCAAAAATTCTTTCCCTATTTGAAAATTAGCTCATTAACCGAGGAAGGCTATAAGCTATCATCACGCTAAAATTGAATCATTTTTTACTCAATTTTACGCAGTCAAAGTCGCGGGCACAGCTAGTTTTTTATACACATAAACCGTCCTCTTGAACCACTCTATTTATTGATGAAAACCGCATTAAAATCCGTTGCGTAGTTCAAAAGATCTAACGAGAACGAGAAGCGAACTGTTTACTTCATTTTAGTAACAAGCACCTAGTAAAAGCATGACTTTACAAAGATCTTTTTTACTTATTTTTAATTTACTATGTAAAGAAGCTACCATCGATTCGGAAAAAATGGGCCACGAGAAGATGTTCCTAATATTGTCTGATTTTAGGTAAATTTCTTAACACGCACGCAGATTGAAATTAGTTTTGTTGATATGTGTTTTATTTGTGACAATAAAGCAAACAACCAATGTTCATATCTCCCCCTTTAGAAGAAAGGTATTTAGTACAAAAATCGCTATTATATCCCTAAGTGGGAGCGGCCGTTATGGCAAAGTTATTGCTTTTGGCTCCGGATGTTCTTGATATTATTTGATTTTAAGGAAATTTTTACACGATTTAGGCAGACTTCTCTTCAGACCCTCATTTGAGTCGATAACTAGGTTAAATAGTTCTTCCTGCGACCGGGAAATAGACGGGTGACACTTTTAAGAGATCGTAGCTTAATCAGTGGCCGGCATTTGAGTCGGTCGCTAAGTTAAGTAGCTCTTGCAGCAGCCGGGTGCAGGTGAGTGACCCTGGTGAAGACTGGTGTTCTAATCTCCTCTGTGTTTCGGAAGGCATGTATAACAGTAGGTCCCGATTAAAATCACTGAGTAAAACCAGTAGTGAGATTGTAGAGATTTTTGAGATTCCAGGGATGACGTCATACGGCAGTTAGTCATCTTAATTCGCCCCACAACTACTTCATCCCCAACTCTGCTACGTCATCTCCGGAACCTCTCCAATCCAAAAGAGCTATTGCTAAATCAAAGTCGGAGCACATTGGTAGAATTGGTGAGAAATTAGTTCGTCTTCCGTCAGGAATTTTTCCATCTTAAAAATAAGTTTTCACTTCAAAAATACTTTTTAAGAATTACCAACAGGTAACGCCTATCATATAACCACACGGACGTCTGTTCCTAAGGTAGATAATTTATTACCTGTGTTATATCAAAGGTAACAGCCGCCTCATACACAAATGTATATATTTTTTAAATATTGAAAAATAGATTAAGTAGGGAATCGAACCCTCAACCCACAGACCAGAAGGTAGGTTCACTAACAACTGCGCCAACGGGCCAGTCAATCTTTAGAACAAAGAGACGTCAACATTTACTAGAACTAGTAAAGTATCGTTAAAAGTCTAAAAATAAACGTCAAATCGAACAAGCCCTCATCAGAAATTCGCTTAAAAATTTGTTCCTAATGCTGTCTTAATATTAATAGGAAAGTAAGACAATAAAAACGAGGTGAAAAAAGACCCAACACCGCAAAATACATCGGAATTAATAAAATATCAAACAATAAATGTAAATGCGACCCCTTGAGACAGCATTGTGGGTTAGAATGGACTGAATAAAAACCAGGTCACTCGCGAAACGGGTATTATTAGAGAGGGTTCCGGATCTAGCAGGAAAATCAAAGCAAATTGCTGTACACGAATAAAAACCTAGATAATGTATGCAATGCTTAATCGAATACTACTTAGAACATTATCCTATTTTGTATTTAGTGAAGGCAGTAGAAGTAGAAATTGTGAGGAGATCGTAGCTTAATCATGGCCCGCATGTGAGACGATCGCTAGGTTAAGCCGTTCTTAACGCGGCCGGGTGATGGATGGGTGACCCATTCTAACAATGGCTTACAAAAACCTCTGACCTCCTCCGTGTTTAGGAAGGCATGTAAAACTGGCTTCCGATTAATGCCACAGAGTGATATTAGTCGTAAGATTGTGGGGATTCCGGGGAAGAGGTCAAGTGGCAGTTGGTTACCCTGAATCGCCCCGCTACGAAATACTAACTTAATGTTTTAATCCTTTCAAATATAATTATCGCCCCAAAAAGTAGCATATGTCCTTCTCCAAAGTCCAATCTACGTCTACACTTAATTTCGCCTAAATTAGTTCAGCGGTTTAGCCGTGAAAACGTAGCAGACAGAGCTACTTTCACATTTATAATATTAGTAAGGATTTTAATGTTTCCACCTTTTTTTAAATGATTTTTTTTTTATAAAGAATATTAGGAATACTTTTTAGGTATGTCTAATATTCCCTTTACCCCTCCTACTAAGCTTAAATTAAAAGCTTTCCGATGGAGCGAGGTTGGATCTAATTCATTCGATAAGCAGATACCGGGTACGTGAAATATTGGAAATACGTGAACATCGCCTGATCCGACAAAATTCATCTTACTGACAATAACGGCAGGTTATATAAACAAGATAGATGTGATTATTATTTATCCTGAGCCTGACTGATTTATCAAGCTGAACTGCTGTTGCTAAGCTTTAACATTTTTGAAAGTTTATTTGTTGTTTTTTCTTATTATAAAAAAAGGAAGTAAAAGGCCACCCATGGTAACTGGGCACCTACAAGAGGGGGTCTTTTTTATTATATTCCTAAATTAATTTATATTCCTAAATCCTCTTTTATGCACTCCCCATCATGCAAAGTGTTATGGGTGTGCTCTACTTTCACTTAATCAAAATCGAGCGATTTTGTGAAGTGAAAATCACTTAATTCCTTTAGCATGGCACTTATTGATAAACGTTAATACACTGAAATTAAGATGAAAGTATTGTTTTGACGCTTTTGATACGTAATGATATTTGTTTTATTTAGTGCATAGAAAAAACGGATTTGAAAAATATTAGCTTAGACGTTAGCATATCTGTGTGTGTGGATTTGGCACGATCACGTTCAGTCAACTTATCACGTTAATGTTTTTTTTTTAGGTTTAGACTTCAGTACGGTGTTTCTTTTTGAAAATGGGTGAGTAATTCGGTATCTTTTATTTTTAATTAACGAAAAAATAAATTTATACCGTAAATAGTTACCGTACTACATAGTAATAATCTTCTTCTCAGAGATAGCGGCCTTCATATATGTATAACTCGTAATATTTAAAAAATATGGGTTTTGCTTTGGATTTCCCAAACTAGGTTTTAATCTTTATTAAATGAAAGCCTTCTATTCTATATAAGTTACAAGCCCCGAGTTAGGCTGAAATTGAGATACCTATTCCAGTGCAATGTACTGTAATTATGTTAGCTGGTATTTGTTTTCATATCAGTACTATCGTGCCGAGCTATCGCATAGGATATACAATATCTTCTCTCTATTTAATCTTATGAAAATTTCAGTGTCCAAACATCATTTAAATTGTTACGACTTAAGGACTTTCTGCAAAAGAGTATATTTCAAAACGGCCGGCAACGCATCTGCGAGTTTCTTGGTTGTGCAGCTTTAAATATAGATAGACATGTCAATGCTATTTAAAAATGAACACCATCATTAATAATTTCAAAGTTTTTCTTGTTTTGTAGGCATAACGGTAGAAGCGCTTATGCCTTGATCTCTTCTTCGAAATTGGAATGACTTGACGTGAAATTTAATGAGATTGTTTAGCAAGCACCGGTTTTCGTTTGAATAAAATTATTTTCCTATTTAAAGGAAGTTAAAAAATGTATAAATCTTTTCCACTTTAGACTATACTTAACTTTGTTCTTAACACGTTGAAATTTTCTTCAATTTATTTTTAACACTATTGAAAAAATAAATATTTTATTAAATTTACAGTTTTAAGTAAAATTTTTGTTCATAAGTTCTTGTGATTGCACTTGAAATTGTCAGAACTAGACCAAATTTAAACAGGACCTGGGAATTTGGATGTTGGGAATATGAAATATGGGTTAGGAAATTGAGAGCATTAGTTTTCAAATAAAAAATAATTATCAAAATAGGTTCAGCCAGACGAAAGCTCTGAGGTGACGAACATGCAAAAAATTCAGTTAAATTGGGGACCAGCTCCTTTTTTGAAGTCGGTTGACAAGCCAAATTAAATAAAGAAACTTGGACGTTGCCTTTCACTCTATTTGCAGCAACAAAGCTGATTTTAAATTTTTTAATTGGACTAATTGTGTTATTACTTCAAAAGCCATCTCGGGCTTTCGGGTTCAGAAGTTAATTTTGAGAATTTCCGAAAGGTTCACAAGAAGGCTTAAGTATTCCACAACGAAATGCGAAATAAACAAAATTTCCAAGGAAACAAAGTATGAAAATTTAATTACAGGCTTTCCGCTAGAATTGCACATTGTTTAAAGATTTCCGTATTTTAATATACCCCGCCCTAAGGTCATAACTCGTGTGCGGGTCTAGGGTAAGGGTAGGAGGGTAAGGGTACGAGGGCAGTTATTTATAAACCAATTAAAACCTCTGAGAATGGAAGATAACGAGCAATGAAGCGAACCAACTTTTGGGCTTTTGTTTCCCGAAGTGGTAAATCTCGCCGACTTCGATAATACGAATATAAATTATGAAAGGCTTTTAATAAACGCCTAAAGTTTATCTGGTAGAGACATTATGAAGTACTGTTGGATTTGACCTTTGATTTTACCTATATATGCCATAATATGACGTGTAAAATTTAATGGCATAAGTAACACTGCACTGAAAGAGACTAGCTACTAGAAAGAGACTAACATTCACTAATGAAACGCGACAACAATACCTTCTCCTTTACTTCCTTCCTTCCTTTCAGCCCGATGACGTCCACTGCTGGACATAGGCCTCCTCCATTGACTTCCACACAGTTCTATTACGTGATAAGGTTTTCAAGATTATTGTTTTTTTAATTTTCGTCGAAGTTTTTCGAAAAACCAAAATCTAGTGTAAATCCGTTAATAAATAATATATATAGTTATACATTGCGATCACGTGATCCATAAAAACAGAGCGGCTCTTGTTAAAAATCAACAGATTTATATTATTAAACAATCGTGGGTGAAGGCAAATCGTGATTTTGTAAAATCGTGGTGTTGTAAATGAAATAGTGAAAATGGGAAATTTGAACGAGGATGTCAGTATACTGGATCGCCTTCCGCTTTAAATTGTAACCAGTATAGCAAACGAAAAAGGAACATCTTTACAGTATACATAATTGACGTCACAGCTTACAGTGCTCGCAGCGTATATTGGAACACACACAATATTACGTCTTTCTTACGCTCATACTATTAATAATAAATTTGAAGCATTATTTCTTCAAAGAAAGAATTTCCATTCGCTAGTACGTATTTGCGGTGTCACGAATATTTTCACGAGGAAATCTAAAAGTGCTCGTTTCACGGCAACGAAAATGTCTTAAGGAAACGTGAATGTCAATTTTGTGGAGCATTCTGAATGTGTCGCAGAAGTGACTTTAAATGTACCTTCATAGAGATAACAGTAAAATTTGAAATGAAGTGCAGTATTTCTACCATAATTGGATATGATTTGTAAGTAATGTTTAGATTTTGGATGAATCTGTTTAAATTAGAGGTTTTTTAGAGAAAGCAGATACAGTTTTTTTTATCATATTCGGTATAATTTATCGTATGATTTTGGAACATTCTAAATATGTTGCAGAACTGACTTGTTGTTTTACTTGTCTTGTTTGTTTTTGGATCAAATCTTGGAAGCTAAATTCTAACCACTTCCTGATCTTTAATTACTAATCTTCGGTGACAATAGATAATGTACTATCATGGAGCTGGTGTGATGATGGAGTGGGATGGTGGCCACAGGAAAATCTAAATAATACAAGATATAAAACTCATCGAATTTGCGCTCATTTGTGGCGTATCTTGACATACATACGTACGTAAATAATAATGTATGTAGATATAAGTTTATCAAATAAATATTTTATTATTTATTTTCAGAAACATACATACCCATAAGCCTCGCATTTAGTATTTAGAGAGGTTCTACTTTCTCCCAGGGGGTGGATCTTCCTTTATCTGTCCGATAACTAGTCAGATCCACTACGGGTTCGCGACCCCAGAGCATCCTAGATGCTATTGTCACTCCCCTTGTGCGGTTCTTGACAGTCTTCTAACATAACATAAAAAAAAAAAAAAAATTGTCTTTGAGGTGATACTATGATTTAATGATAGAATGCTGCATACAAGCTGAGGTGTAGTCCTTTTTGGCCAAACGACCCTACCTCATAATGTATTTATCTTTTATTTTTAAGTAGTTTTAGAATTAGGGTCTGTTTCTTGTTTCTTTTAATCTTTTGATTTTTTTTCTTGTGCCAAATAAATTATATTTGATTTGATTTGATACTCCAAATGGAAGGCAAAGCATAAAAGGTGACATTATAGATAGCGTTCCTACAAAATCCTTAAGATTCCGTACTTAGGACGAAGCAAGGAGAATATGTCTATATGGAGATTTGCAGGCGACATTAACTTGAACTATCTCTGCGGCGTTATTCTGTTAATGTCTCACATTGTGCCCTAGGTACCCCTAAGCCTCCACGCAGGAGAAGCTAAATAAATTAACGATAGCTCCCACGTAAATTGTCGTAACTTCAAGTTCCCTACTTCACACTAAAGTCGAACCTCAATAGCTCAACGGTGTAAGGTATGGACTGAAATCCGCAAGGTACCCTGTTCTTACCCCACCGTCGTTGGAGTATTGTCACACTCGGCCCTAATACAAGCTTTTAATTTAAGCTTAGTACTAAAAATACTTAAAAAGTATTCCGAACATTCTTTGTTTTTATAAAGAAAAGTAAAGTGAAATAAAATCGACATTATTTAATATATTTTGTGACGAATACATTATTGTATACAAAAATATATTAAGTAGCGACGATAATACTACAAATTAGCTATTTGTAACGCTCTACTGTAAAGCTGTAATTTGGGGTTACGACAATTTACGTGGGAACCATCGTAATGATGCTTCTAATAAAGTGATCAATGCGGCCGCAGTCAAAGTAGGTAATTAAAAAAAGAAACAACGTATTTTGCCGTCGAATCGATTAGAAGATAGCGTAAACAATAATAGATAGGAAGAGGTAGGTATACAAATTTATACAGATACAATTGGTGTCAATAAAATGCGGCCGACACCCTAAGCAATAAGCGAAGGCGAAATAGCGCGGAAACATTGGGGGAAACAGTATTATTACTTATAGTTAATTGTGACGGAACTCTGAGCGCCTAAAATGACATTGGTTTGATATTGGACGTAATTTTCTTAGGGCTGATATTTTGAAAGAAAAGAATAAATATATACAGGACTATATGACACACGGACGCCTGTTCCTAAGGTAGACAACTTAATGCCTGTGTTATAGGTATAGTTCGGAATAACGTCTGTGATGGACATAGGTTTATACGAGTGAATTATAAATCGAAATATTTTTAACCATAGACACAACTTATTTTCCAACCAAAGAGAGCTTATGACCCATTTTTGAAAACGTATTAAAGGCAAGTTCAGATTGCGAACAAATAGTATTTTATAAATAGAAATATAGAAAATCACGTGTTTGCTAAGAGAAATTATATAATTTGCGCTTGTTCTAAAGCGTATTTAAATATTTGAATGTTCAAAAAATCAACCAAAAATAAACAACTTAAGTATAACTTAGCCAACTTGGAATTTATATTATTTTCTTTTTTTATGATGTATAAACTCCACTTATTACTTAAATATGCATAGTTTTAAAATAACTCCTATCATGATTTCCGATTTTTCTACTCACAAATAACTATTTGTTCGCAATCTAAACTTGACTAAAACATCTTCTCAAAAATGTGTCGATGGCTCTTGGGCCATTTGACATACAGGAAAAAAGCAACTTAATAATTTGGCAATTCTGTCCTCAACTTTTTATTCATCTATGAATTTTGACCATCGAGTGAATCGACCAAATAGTAAAAATTCCGTTTTATTCCATTTCATTTATACAAGCACGAATGATTTTGAAAGGTACTCTACCAAACCCGCAAAACGTAGCACTTTCCGGTTACAGCATTGCATCGGTTTTCTTTCATATTTATTCGTGGATTTATCCAAATTTGGTGAATTATTTTACAGAAATTGAGTTTCCCTTTCATGTCATAGATTTCCGCAAATTAACGCCCAGTTCTAATACAGGATGACTGGTGAGACACTTAGGATACTTAAGGAGGGTACTGGATACTCGATTCTCGTTATAATGATGTCATAAGAATGGATACTTAATTTATGACCAAATTTCCTTAAAATTACTTAAAGTGTGGGCTTACGTTCTATGGTTAGTTTGCTGTTCGAAAAAGTTAGTTCGTAAATGCATTTCCCAGCGTAAAAAACTGGCCACTTATAGAAAAGACTTAATGACGGCTGTCAGTCAGCAGTAATAAATAAAATTAACATTTCAGTTAAAATTTTGGCTATACTTCACTAACCAATTTCACAGAAGCGTATGTAACGTAAAGACCTATATATACACTCATCAATTTTTATATAAAACACTAGCTGTTTCCCGCTACTTCTCTCTCTTCTTCCTAGCGTTATCCCGGTTAAATACCAGGGTCCGCTTAGATTGCAGAGGATTTGGCTGCGGGGCGAGTTAATTTCGTTCGATTTGTGAAAGTTCCCGGTGCACTAATCTTATGAAATACCGGCAATGCATCTGCTAGTCTTAGTGCGTGTTGCGTGTAGGTGTCTACGGGCATCGGTAGTCACTTATGCGAACCGGCTGCTCGTTTGACCATTGTAATATAAAAGAAATTCGGCCGCAAATCTTTTGATTTGCGTTCGTTATTTTATGCTATATAAAAAAAAAATCAGTTCTTTGTGCAACGACCTTGCGATATTTGACAATAAATATTTTTACCCTCGTTCATGACTATGCGTTGACACAGTCTTATAGTAGAATGTATACATGTTTGTGTAAATAGTTTGACATTAGTGTGCGTGAGGTTTTATTTTAACAGTTTCATGCATAAAATTCGCACATCATGCTCTACTTAAACCATAATTGTGTCAAATTTCATACTCCAATATCAATTTTCGTTTTATTAAAAAAAGTGTCAAATTCGTGTGACGTAATTATAGATGACATAGATGTGTTGGTGACCTTTTGTAAATTTAGTACGCTTTTTCATAAAGGTCGCTTGGTCGTCTCGGCGTGGAAAAAATCGGTGTTGGTACCTGGTTTCACAGAGATTTAAAAATAAAATATGCACATACTAATTTATTACTATTCAAATGACGCGATAAATTATTTTCTGCTATATATAAATAATATATCACGTTGAATTCGTAAATATGTGAAATTCGGTGACCTTTTACTATAAGAAATTATGCAAGCGTTTTGATGAATTTTGATATGGTCCGTGTAATAATTTCTTATAGTTGCTAATTGGGCGATGAAAGAATAATTGACGATTTGCAATGGGACATTATGATATTTATAATAAGCGAAAAAAATACTTAGTTGGCGAATAATGTAGTTATAGTGTAATAATTAGTTCGCCTTGTTGGTTAGATTGGATGCGAAATTGGACACCTAATTTGATCCGCGCAATCGACAATAATATATATTTTTTTTAATGTACGAAAGCGCTTGACTGTAATCACACCTGGCGAGAAGGAATGATGCAGTCTAGGATGAAGTGCACTTACCCAGAATAGGCCTATTCACTCTTTCTTTGAAGGTTTTTATTAGAGGTAGCGCTATGCTTGTAGCCGAATTGGTCCGGCGCGTCCGTGTACCAGTACCTCTTTCTCACATGAGATCGGCGTGAAGTGGCGACAATGCTGTCACGTCTAGTGATGGTGTTGTTGTCGTGTTTCGTTCGGTTTGTGAGACTTCCCGGTGGCCTAAACTCGTGTTACTTGAGCACATCATAGATTAATAGAAAATAATTATACACAAACTTCTCAAGGATTATTTTTCACAGTAATCTATTCACTGATGAAAGTCGTGCCGGTTCTGGTATGCCTTAACGGAGAGGTAAGAAAGCTGCTTCCATGCCAGGTCGTCGGCACTTTTCAAGGCAGTTGGAATACCTAGTCCCAGGATGTTCCTAATTTGTTCAGACCAGGTCTGGTGATTTACTAATACGTAAATAATAATTCACCAATCCATAATGATCTTTTTAAGAGTTCTTGATATACTTAAGATAATATACTCATTGCTGGAATTGGCTTTGGGTATGACCTATTAGAGTCAGATATTAAAGCAGTGTATATTGAACCAGAATTGCACAGATGTATAAATTAAAATAAAGCTGCATCGCATTCTATACTAGAAGTCATTATAACCTTTTATATTTAGAGACCATCAAGATTCTTATCTTGATGGTTGGTATGTATGCGGTTGTCATGGCATCGAGTATGGTCTTTTATACTAATTTCAGTATGCACATCAGCTTAATTATAGTGTCACTGAGAGATATTAGTCGTGGAGTACTAGAGATTGTGGAGGTTCAGAGGATGACATCAGATGTCAGTAGGTCATCTTAACTCGCCACACAGCCACATCCTTTGCAATTTAAGCAGACCCTGGTACTGGATAATGCTAAGAAGAAGAAGACTGAATTATCGTGAAAAGAAAATGCTTATGTCTGTCTCTTTATTGCTTAAAAAAAACGAATCGTCCTTAGTGGATATTGGAAAAATGTCAAGCACTCGATTAATATATTTCCCACGTTTGGCTGGTGAATTTATATAAGGCTGTACAGTGTCCCCTCATTTTTAATTCAACTGGCGTAGGGAGCCGGCACTTTTAATAAATCCCCCTACAAGTGAGACCTACACTAGCTTAAACAAACACGTTCTAACCTGTAAATTCAACAAAATTTACTATGTACTATACATGTATATTTATGTGTATAAAACCTCAAAATACGTTATACGTATTCGCCGTTATAACACGGCCCTTTTATAATCCATTATTATTCTATCATATATTATATATATATATATACATTTTCATTGACGCTCCATGTTTAAATGGGCTTCAATCCAAATGGTATGACTATATTTCTCGCCGTTTTTAAATAAATATATAAAGGACTATATGACACACGGATGTCTGTTCCTAAGGTAGACAACTTAATGTCTGTGTTATAGGTAACAGCCGCCTGTTATTATATTAATAACCCAAGCACACAACCCAGCTGCCGCCGCGGATTTTGATCTCACAAACTCTGAAAACAACTATCTGAAAACGTTCCTTGCATCCTTGATAAGTCCCCCTTATCACAGCATACTCAGTGCGAAACACAGATACCATCACCCGAAAGTACCTCTTATATATCGTATGAGCAGTTCGGGCTACTTTTAGATACCAAAATTGAAAAAATTAGAAGCGCCTTAATTTCTGACTTTAAAAAGGAGTTTTTAAATGCAATCGAGAAATTGAAGTTGGAATTTGCTGAATCATTAGAGTTTATATCGAAGGAACAAAATACCTTGAAGAAAGACTTGACTGCAGCTAAAAAAACTATAGAAACGGTGAATTCTGAAAATGTACAGCTCAAGTCTACAGTTAACGAGCTCAATCGCCGATTATTTACCTTGGAAAAGTATTCTAGAAGTCGTAATTTAGAACTCCAGTTAATCCCAGAGAAGAAAAATGAAAATCTTGTGCTAATTTTTAAAAACTTATGCGGAGCGATTAATGTTCCTAGTACCGAAAGCGACATATGCGCAATACGTAGAATCGCCAAATTTAATACTCAGTCAAGCAGACCTCGAAATATATTAGTAACTTTGCCCTCTGAACGTCATCGGGATATCCTCATTTCAGCCTTCAAGAGATACAACAAAAGTAACAAATCTGAGCCTTTGAACTCAAATCATTTATGTATCCCTGGAGAAAAGAACAACGTATACTTGAGTGAACATCTGTCTCCAGAATGTAAAGTTATTCATGCTGCAACTAGAAAGGCTGCTAAAGAACATTCTTATACTTACGTTTGGGTTAGAAACGATCGCGTATATGCTCGAAAAAACGACCAATCACCAGCATTACTTATAAGAAACATTAATGATTTGTCAAATTATTGTAATATTCTCCCTTTTGTTAAACCTATAGTCCACTAAACCTTCATTTGTTATTTTAATTTATTATGTTAATATATTATCAAAATGTTAATAGATTAAGAACGAAATTAGATGAACTGTGTATTAACTGCCTAAATGAAAATTATGATGTAATATGTTTGACCGAAACAAATCTTAACTCTAATATTTACGATTCAGAATTGCTCGACGAACGATACATAATATTTCGAAGAGATCGTGAAAGTACATGCATAAGTAAATCGGACGGCGGCGGTGTGTTAGTTGCTGTTAACAAAAATCATAATGCGTTTCGTCGTAGCAAGTGGGAAAGTAGAGTGGAGACTTTCCGATGTGCCTCAACGCACGTTTCGCTTCGACACCGAAGCATCATCAGGAGATAGACTCTACAAAGGTTTACAAAGTTTCAGCATTACACCGATTTTCCCTCGTATTCATTCGCGGATTAAATCAAAGTAATTTAGTTTCTCATGCATATAGCTTCTTGCCAAATTTTACGACTTTAGGTACAAGCAGAAGGACCCGTATCCGGAAGGAAAATAAAAATGGCCAAGAGCGTGTCAAGACACGCATATATAAAAGGGTTCCGTAACTGATACGCTATAAACATATTCGTTAAATAACTTCAAAAAATGTTGTCCGATTTTGTTCAATAATTTTCTTAATGAGTTTTTAGCATGTTGTATCAACAAGGAAAATTTCAAGTCTGCACGTCTAAATGTTTCGTAATTCTAGGGGGGGACCACCTTACGGGCAGACAGACTGACGGACGAACGGTTAGAGCACAATTATAAGGGTTTCTTGTAGTACTACGAAACCCAAAAAAGGAAACCTTATAGGATCACTTCGTTTTCCGTCTGTCTGTCTGCCTATCAAGAGCCTTTTTCTCAGCAACGCGTAGAGGTATGAAGTTGAAGTTAATACCAAGCACTAAGGTATGCGGTCCTTTGAAGCTGTGAAAAAATCAATTCCCTTGAATACCGCATGAAAATAAATATATTCAGCTCTGTGTAACCAACTATCTGATCCTTTGCATAAAATGCGACAGAATATGAGGTCAATGGCGGGCCACGGATCCGCCGCGGCCAAGTATTTCCCTAATGAAAATATTTGTTACGGGCATATCGAATATTTGTTCGGCTACCCGCAACCGAGTTATCCTTTTGTATATAACTATAATACGAAATACATATAGTGATATGTTTTTTGAAGTGAAACTTCTTTATCGGCGTTGGAAAAAAAATTACCGTCACGCGCCATTTTTCCGTTACGCGCCATCTTTTTCTCATCCCTACCACGGTTGATTCAAAGAGTACTTTTTCCAGTGGAGTAGGGATAGTATAGAATAAATTTTGTGGAATGTAAACAATATATTTCATATTTCAGTTACTATAAGCCATTAATAACGAAAATATATAATAACGATAACAATGATAGTACTAATTCTATTACAATTAATGAAATGCTTTTTTTTATGTTACAAGGGGGCAAACGAGCAGGCAGCAGGCACTGAAGTGCCTACCGACGCCCATAGACATCTGCACGACCAGAAGGCCAACAGATGCGCTGCCGGCCCTTAATGACTATTGTTGTCGCGTTTCGTTCGGTTTGTGAGAGTTCCCGGTGGCACAAACCACCGTTTAAAGGCCGGCAATGCATCAGCGAGCCTCCTGGTTGTGCAGATGTCCATGGGCGTCGGTAGTCACTTAAGTAAACCGTCTGTCTTGCCCCATAGTACTACATATAAAATAATAATGTATGTAAAAAATGTCAATTTATTGGCACTAGGTCATGAACTCGTTAATGACGCTCTTTCAACTGCACCAACAGAAGGTTCGCAGAAGCGTTGCCGGCTCTTTAGAAATGAGTATGCTATTCTCTAGAAGGTCCCGTAAGTCTTATCTTTCTAGAAATGTTTTCCATTAATATATACTTTGTTGTACTTATTTTTAACAATCATTTCCAGTAGCCTACTACTTGCTTATACGGAAATGATGATCTCTTAATACGCTTCCAGTTCTATTCCTTTCTGGGAAAGGTGGACGGCTCTGATTTGTGCCGCACTATATGCTGTCCTGATTCAGTACACGATACCGTGAGTTGTTTTCTTATTTTTTAGGGTTCATTACTGGGGAGTTAGAGGAGATACCCCTCGTATTAGGCGTCCTCGATCACTTCAAAGGATGATATTTTCTTCAGGCTAGGTAATCAGTTTGCCAATACTCATGGTCAGTAAAACAACTGTGCGCTGATACTTTTCTTATCTTTTGCAATAAGGTATAATCTCATATCGAAACGGTTGCGCTAGAATTTCTGATCACATCAAGTTATGTTTGACACACGTCATCTTGCATTTAGTACAGTTTATACGTGTGTAACCGTCGAAAAATTTTGAAAATTACGATTCTATTGATGATTGACAAGAGCTTGTTTAAAATTACATGTGACCAGAAGTTCTTCTGAACAAGATGGTGTTCTTCTATAAAGAGAAAATAATAAAAAAATATATTGTTTTTTTCTGCTTTAAAAACGTAAATTTCCGCAGAAATATAAACTTTTTCGGCAATAGTAGATACTTGAGAACATTATAAACCTATTTTTCAAAATTTGTCGTCTCGCCTATTGTCGCTAAATTTTCTAGTTCTCGCTCTTCTGAGCGAGAGCTGTGAATGTTTAAACGTAGAAACTTTTTTATATTCCTACGATAATCGTATCTTCGAGATAAAAAGCTCTCTTCGTCTAAATAAAGCTTTACTCGCACTGTTGTCTTGAAATTGGGTATTTATAAGAGTTTTTGATTAAAGGATTCTGCAGCAGAAGGAAAGGTAGAGCGGCGTTTTGGATGCGAGATTCGTATTTGACAGATTCGTGTTCGATCCCAGAGGCAAGGGAGGAACCTTTGTCATTTATATTAAAAAAGAAACTAAAGGGGAAAGTGTTGATAATATCTACGTATGTCAAAATTACTGACCAATATGATAAACTAGTTGTTATCCGCGACTTGGCCTGCGTAAAAGTAGGTGAAAAAAAATAGATTAGATTTTAGTCTATAGACTTCCTTCGATAAATGGGCTTTCTAACACTGGAAGAATTTTTCAAATCGGACCAGTAGTTCCTGAAAGTAACGCGTTCAAGCAAACAAACAAACTTTTTCAGCTTTATATATAGTTAGCCTAATATAGGTAGAGAAATCATATTTTTAACAATTTCCAAAAATAAGGAGTAAAATCATCTACCCTTTCTAAAATAGCTTAAGAGAAATCACGTCACGGTATCAATCAGACATGTCTGGATCATGAAGCGTTGAACAAATTCTCAAAGACGGGCAAAGTGATTGACTAATACAGAGCGAGACAGTAAATCTTAGACTGGGCGCCATTTTGACGCAAAAATATATGTATTTTATTTGCTCTCTGTTCCCATGAACCAGTTTAGTACTTAAGATTATCTTATTTAAGGAATACGTTTAGAAATATGTCAAGGTCTATGACTCGTTGGTTTGGTCTCCTAAAAAAATCTCTAAGGCTCACCGAGACGCCATGGCGACGTCGCCGGCTACATTGCCTTTATTTTTTGCAAGGAACCCTTATGATTTAGTTAAAGGAAAGAAGCCTATATTATACCTTGTTGAATTAGCCGTCTATCTGTGAAGGTTCGTTCAAATTAGCCGTAACAAATAGACAGACAAAAATGTTTTAACTTGCGTTTTTGCTATATATATAGATAGGGCTTGTTGGGGGTACGCGGTGCTCCCAGGAATTTCGTAACCATCAAAGAATGGCTATTAAAACTGAACAAAAAAAAGTACCAAAGAAGTGACAAAAAATGCCCTATATACAGTCATATGCAATTAGTAAAGAAGTAGTAATTTCGACGTTCCAAACAGACCCTCCTATTTTATTTCAAAAGTAAAAATAATTCAGCAAAACCTACCAATACCATCATCGATAGACGCCATCTAGATATAAGATTTACTCACGCGAGGGGAATGCGAGGGTGGCGGTATTTATAGTGGTCGAATCGCCATAGATCCATCTGTCGTATTTGCTGCGAATGGTGACATCAGTCTTTGAGGATTATCGTCACTTGTACTAAACGATACGAAGAATTAATTATTATTCAAGTTGCTCAAACCTGGTCTTTGACCATTGAAGTGAAGTCCGCCGTCGGCGTTTACCAGCGAGCTATGGAGGGTAGTATTCTTGGTGTAAAGTTGGCCGACAGAATAAAGAACACAACACTACGCTCCAAAATACAAATAGCTAATGTGGCCCAAACAGCGGCCAAGCTAAAGTACGCTTGGGATGGGTATGTTTGCCGCATGTCGGTATATCTTTGGGCCAAAATCTTCATTTTATGGCGGCAGACCAAGAATGAGGTCTCTGTCTCTATCTCAATCTCCTGTAACGTCATCCTCATTTCAAACGTCATTTGAATTAGATAAATTCTACAATGTTTAAATCATTGTTTCTACATACATAAAGTATTTTTACATCTTGCTGAAGAACAATAGTGACAATGTTTTAACGAATTGACTCGAATAATAAAAGTTTTCAACTATGTTCAATTTCCAATTTACATATTCAAAGAGTGATCTTTAAAGATTTATTAGACCCTATTATGTGAGGTTAAAATGGAGTCACTTCAGAAACCATTAATTTTGAGCCTTACTTATATTTGATATTCTCTATATTAAAAAATATATACGTGAATAGTCAAAACTTACAATAAATTTTCGTGTAAGAGTACCTAATTCGCCATTTACTCTATGAATCATTTTTAATGAGCACTAATGCTTTGAGCTTTGTGTTTGTGTAATCAATTGTGTTGTCTTACACACTACGTACTGTAATAACATATAAAACATTAATAATTCGTCACACATAGAGAAAAAAATACTAATCAGTCATGAGCACTGCCGATAGAAGTAAAAACTATAAACAAACAACGTCAATTACATGGCTACTCCCCATTCTAACCAGCCTATAGAAGTTTGCAGTTCAAAAAAATATAAAAAATGATGTATATAATTTTTATGTCGCAGAAAATAGCTAGTATTTACTAGCTTTTTTCTACGACTCACGACACGTCCGCGTATAATAAGCTCTATCGAAAAATCCATTCTTAGCATATGCCTATTAATTACAAAGTAGCTCCTTGTCAAATTCAATTTTTTACGTCCCCCGTTTTTCGACATTTCGTGATAGATGACCTTTGGCTTTTATATGTATATAAAGGTATATTCGATCTTACTTACAATAATTATAATAAATTAGGTTCGGACGAAGCGGGCGAAACTGCCGAGAAGCTGGCAACACTGAACAGGAAGTGGCGCGAACTGCAGCAGAAGGCGAGAGACAGACAGACTTTAACGTAGACTTCGTTTGGTTCCTGAACACTCCTTCTGTAATATGTGTCAATTTCACTTATAAGTATGGTCTAATACTTCCATAAAACAGCTAGCTCATAAAATAAGCACTCTTCTTCTTAGCGTTTCGTTGGCAAGCTCTTAATTGTGTCAGCCCAGAACTTCGGCACATCAACTGCGTTATCAGTGGCAGCCATCAAGTCCTCTTGCGTGCAGGTGCTAGGGAATAGGCAGTGGATAGCCTACAACCTACGTTTGAATAAGGCAAGTCGAGAGGCACGTCTTAGGGGGCGTTTAAGTATTACGTAACGCAATTTTTAAAGGTTTTTGACCCTCCTTCGCCGCTATGTAAATCGCTGTAACATTTACCTATCCCCCCTATCTTTAAATGTTACGTAACACTTAGGTGACCATTTGTTCTAAAAGTGGCTAAATACTTTTTATTTCCAATTTTTTATTTATATTAATAAAAATATCTTGTTACTAAAGCGTTGTTCGAACCTAATCAATGTAGTGTCGGCATAGGAATGTAAGAACAAGTGGAAAATCCTGAATAAAAACACTTATTTGTACGGGAAAGTAATTTTTAAATTCCCAAAAAAAATATTATTCTTCCTGGTCTGAAATATGTTTCCTTTACCTCCTCATCGCCGGAAAAATGCTTGCCTCGAAGGTTCTTTTTTAAATTAGGGGAACAAAAAGTAATCCCCAGGGGACAGGTCCGGGACTTACTCCCTAGTAAATACTGGTCTGTACTACTGTACGGTGAATGATTGAATTCTTAAAATCGGCAATCCCGCACAGCAGCATTGGCAATGCGCGCCTTATGAACGGGCCCGTTGTCGTAAAAAAGCATGACACTTTTTTTTCTCTTGGTAAACATTCTTGAGCTGTGGATCTCTGGAGCTGATGTGATGTTATGATAGAATTTAAAGTTGGCCAATAAGAACTTCTACAAAATACAAGATAAACGCATCGAATTTGGGCTGATTTGTTATATAAAATGAGCCCAAACTTGATGCGTGCAATGAATTTTTTTTGCGAAAAATTGTTCAGCGCAAAAAATACAAACATCACAATGTACAGCATCTTTTGATGGAATTTGTGCGAACCGAAGCTATACAAAATATGTCAATTAAGAAATATAACTATAATTTAAAGGATGTTCGCATGTTGCAATCAATTTTGTCCAGACCTATAACCGAGATAGCTATAAATTGAATTGCTTTACAAGCGCGAAAAATAATATGTAGTGCATTTGTTCAACCGTCACAAATGGAGATCTTCAGTCCGGGCTAGGTGGAGTTGTCCAGCAGCCGCGCCTTGTCGATCGACAATTCATAAGCAGGATGTGTATATGTGTTAGTATATCTCAAGTAGAAACTTCGCTAGCGTGAGTTAGATTTTGTATGGTACGTGACAGCTTTTGTCACGTGCTCATAGACCTGTATACGAGCGCCATCTAGTATCGTATTGCGGTAACTTTTCAAGTCGACATTATCGCCATCTCGTTATATAGGCCACACTATGACTGTCAAGAGGCCTTTATCCCGTAGTTGATGCACAACGATTGATGATGATATGATAAGTATATTATGACCAATACAGCGTATCAACCATTCTATACCGACTGACAATGCATAATATACGTTTATGGTTACCGAATCTTAAGTGAGCGTAGAATAGGAAACGTACCTGACCCATTACTTTTAATAACAGATATTTCCTCACGCGACATTCGTGTTTAAGTTCGAGCTGGTCTCGATGTCGTAAAGTCCAATATCGCTTGGCAAGTACCCAACATGTGTGCAATAACGAAAATCCACTTTCGGTTATGCTTTATTCGTGTCCGTAGCGCCCTCTGTAGGACCACATTGGTTCACACATATTGAGCAGAACTGTGCTTCACCATTTTCGTTGTTATTAATGTTTGGATAAGTGCTAATTTACGTTGTTATTGTTGAGTGAAGATGCTGCTAAGGCATTTTCTATGAACAGTTTTATGTAAGAAAAATGCACTGCCTTTAAATACGAAAGAAATACTTATAATAAAACGTGACACTAATATGCATTTCTTTAAAAAAAGCACATTAGTGTTTGTATTTCCATATGTTATGTGCATAAAGGAACTAACCACAAACATTGTGCTACATATTAATCTAGTTGAGTCGGAATTAAACTTTATTTATACTTTAGCTGAGTTTAAACTCAACTACGAGGGAAACTCACTCAACTCAACTTCTACTCAACTCACTATAAATGAAGGCTCAAGTCATACTCATATAAAAATTTAAAGTATAATGGAAAAAATCTATAAAAACATGGAATACTAATATATTAAAATAATTAACACAGTATATCCAGGTTATTGTCGCGTACTCACAAAACGTGTCTTTATTTAAATAAATTATTTCAGCCCGGTTTTTCAATTTTTCCACGGAGAGGCGGGCCCCATCAAAGTTGTAGGAAACAAAATTAGGACGGCAGCTACAATCAATCATGGAGAGTAATTTAAAATATAATCGGTGAGGTAGTTGATTCAAATCACGACGTCTCTGAGCCATTGTCGTGGTTAGTCGTAAGACTGACTGACTGCCATCCTTCATTGATCGGAGAGGCACCCAAAGAAGAAGAAGAAGATATAAAAAAGTAGCTGATTCCCGCGAGTACGTCCGCGTAAAATTGCGAAATCCCTAGATCTCCTTAATGTCTTTCCTGGCGGATTATAGGTCCCGCTGTTTTCGATATTGCGTGGTAGGTTCTTGACGATATATTTATACGCGTAATTTGGTTTTACAAAAGTGGTTGTCTAACTTATGCTATGGAGTATTTTATATATATATTTCCATTCTTTATACATAAACCATGTCATAATAATGTTACACTATCATTTTCTTTATGAAATAAAAAATCAATCAAACACAACCTCCCAATTTCATCTGTAAACAAACGTGCGAAAAAGGTCTGTGTTAGCGATATGCGCACTTTGCCTAGACCGTCCTAGAAGGTGCCACATTATCCTAATTAACGCATCAACTCTACGAAAAAGGTCAAAAGAACACCCAAACATTCGTAGAATCACAAACTCTCCCATCATAACAATAGAGACCATATTTCGTTGATAATCTCAAATTTTTACATATGAAAAACTATGTCTCACTTCTATTTTTGCCAAAACATAGAATAAAAGACCCTATAACAACTACAATAGAGTCCAAATCGCTTAAAGTTATCTGTTAATGTTTAACAAAAACTATATCTCCTAGTGGGTTTGCGAAAAGGCATACCATTCCTCGTGTCAATTAATGCCAGTAATTGGGGGGTCAATGGGAAAATTCGCTAAAAAGGAAGGGGTGGAGACGCAGCTGCTCGCACCTCGACGCATTCTTGTGGCTTCATCTGAATGCGGCCCGGTTGCCCCGCATTCGTTCTTTTGTCACGCTAATCTATGGATTTTACTCCCTAATAATCTATTATTTTAATATAAAGAAACTTTACGCTTTATGTAAGGAGTAAAAAGTACACTTAGCTAGAAGTATATATTGTCACCAAAATATTATGCAGTATTTGAAAAAAAAATGCTAAAAATAACCTTCACAAGAGTTTGTGAAAAAATCCTAAGCGAATAAATTGATTTTCATTTGATTTTATTAAAGCTCTAGTCATAGCCCATGTCTAAGCCAAAAATTATTTTTATGCTATAAATATTTCATATTCTAAAACTACATCGTTTCTTAAAACTAGGTGATGAAATCAAACAAAAGTCGGACAACAAAATTTCTGTATTGTTTAATTCTGTTTCACAATTTTTACTTCATTTGCCAGAACTAAATGGTTATTAATAAATTTTCTGAATGACATGGTTTGCCGTCGGTGCTGACGTTTCTGCCGCGCCTTCTATAATTATTATCCTATACAGTTCTCTTACTCCGTTAAAAAAAGCGAAATTTCATTATTATCGCCTTTTTCAAATTTCTAACTCAAAACTCGCCCGCAATGTTAAAACATTTCATAAAAGAAATTTTATTTTTGTAATGTTTATCGATTCAAACGGGAGACACAACTTATCTACAAAAAAAATTGATTCAGAAAATATTGGTCCTGTTTCACTATATTTATAACCTAAAGGTAAAATAAGAAATGAGCATTTTGGTTTTAACGTTATTTTTTATTTCACCTTTTGGCCTGTATGGCTGTGTTATCTTTGCCTTACGATGACCGACCAACAATAATATAATTTTTAATATTAATTAATTTATAAACGATTTTCTTATAGAATTTTGATTTATTTCCTTGCATTTTTGTGAAAAGCATGTAAGCCTGGGAAGAAACAATAATTGCACGACTCGTATTCTTAAAGTCCAAACCGTAGGTGAGAACTTCAAACTCTACTCATCCGGCAATTGGTCGTTTTGTGCAACTCGGCAACGATATACTATTATACCACATTTGTATAAGAAGTTTCAAAAAAGGCGAGTTAGCCAATTACGTAATAACTTAAAATGGAAGGTCCACTGAGGAGGGACTGAATAAATAAACCGACTTAGTAATAAAAGCAGACATGCCGACTTCGCTTTTTTTTACATGTTTTGTTTTTGACGGTATTTCTTTTTGTGTATTTATATTTTTATAAATAAAACGTGGTTAGTGTATATACTTGCGATATCATATTAAGACTCAAATGTTGCCTGTAAATTCAGGCCTCTAGTTTAATCGACAACAAAGTTATAGGTGGGCGAAAGTAGACTCAACTAATTCGAGAAAGGGATGGTACTGCCGTGCCACTTTTTTTTTGCTCGACTTGCGGGGATACAGCCGTACCCTCCTATTTTGCTACAAAAGCGTTGTGTAGAGGTATGTAATATCACTTACTGTTTATGGTATTGTTTCTAGTCTGATCAGCCTGTTTCAGAGGTGAGCATACAGGACAGTCCTCCTTGTTGCAAGTTTTCCAATGATTGATAATTTGTGTTGATGATGAACAATACCGTACTGCACAAGTTTTGCCGGCCTAGAAATTTGACATTTGTTATTAGTTTTTAATCGATAAATAGGTTCTCTAACACTGAAAGAATTTTTCAAATCAGACCAGTGGTACCTGAGATTAGCGCGATCGATCAGCTATAGAGCAATCAAATATTTAGAACCGTAAAAAACCTATTTCTACCATTACTTTGTTCAGACTGATAGAAAGTAGCGTTGTATCCGAAAACACTACAGGTACAATGGAGCGCCACTCTCGGCAAACTTTCAAAAGCCAATTGGAATAATTCATCGTTTCCTGGAATAGTGTTTGCTGTCTGCGATCCAGACTGGTTTCAACTTGTTACAAATTGCCAAGTTTTGCCAATACCCAAAACTTCGATATTATATTGAGATATTACTTGTGACGATACCAGATTTTTTAGATACATTTAACAAAGTCTATAATATCTTTAAGGAGGTCATAACTTAATCAGCGGTCGGCATTTAAGTCGATCGCTAGGTTAAGGAGTTCTTACTGGGGCCGGGTGATAGATGGGTGACCCTGCGTTCCATTACTGGGGTAATGGATGTAGGGACGAAGTCAGCAAAGCTAAATGGGAATGGGCTGGGCATGTGGTTCGAATGGATCCGCAAAGGTGGGCCGTAATCGTGATTTCCACCAATGGCTGCCGACGACCCGACAGGCCGAGCAAGAGGTGGCGTGAAGCGAACGCATCTGCGAGCTTCCTGATGTTGCATATGTTCGTGGGCATTGGTAGTCACTTAGGGGAATCGCCTGAACGTTTGCCCTTGTTTTAAGTTAACTCTTAACATATAGTTGTAGTCGTACACTATGATATTATTTATGTTAGTTTAAGTGATGTCATATTCTGTTTGTGTCATAAATAAATCTAAAAAAATAATAATTAATTTTAAAAAATTTGAAAAAAAAAATAATTATTTAGACGGATTTTTAGAATATTTTGAATTTAGAACAATTCATATTCGGCTGGCCCGTTGGCGCAGTGGACAGTCACCCTGCCTATTGCTCCGGGGGTCGTGGGTTCGATTCCCACCTCGAGTCTGGGTGTATTATCCATATGTATGTATTTATTTATATATTTCAAAAAAAATATTTGTGTATAACAGGCGGCTGTTACCTATAACACAGGCATTAAGTTGTCTTTAAACCTTAGGAACAGACATCCATTATCCTTAGGAACAGACGTCCGTGTGTCATATAGTCTGTTTTTATTTATTACTTATATTATTTGATGTAAATGATTTAAACAAAAAAATTGTGAGGCTTGCCTACAAGTTTTCGAATGTTCTGCTCGTGTTCTTTTCTTTTATTTGTTTTGTAACTTTTCGTCAAAAGATTATTTAAACATTACATACTAAAAAATGCAGAATGGCTCCGTTACTAGCAGCTTGTTTTCCTCCTTTTGGGTCAGTATCCAAGCCTCGCACCCATACATAAGTACCGGTCTAAAGATTTGCTAAGGCATATGACAGCTTAGATAGGAACGCACTCTATATAAAGAGACTTCAAGAAATTAATAACTCTTAGCAAACTTTTCTTTAAGTAGAAGCTGTCATCCAAAATAGTAAAACACTTTCTTGGTCGACTATACATAAAAGAGATAAAAAATTCTTTAACTTTACAAGAAATTTACGCGACCACCAATGATAAAAGATTCTTCGGCTCAGAAATCTTTTAGCGTCTTACATATTCACATTGGCTTCTGAAAAAACGACTACAACACAAAGTGGGGCTATTAAAAATCAATAAGCGGCCATAACTCCGTTTAAGGTTATCAATGGGTTCCGTAGCTACCTCAGATATCGAATGTAAAAACAAAAAGCGATCTGATTGTTTATTGTATTATAACGTCCCAATACACTGACGGCGGAAAGTTTTTATTGCCCCTTGCTCGATTATCTGACCTATAAAGAGAGGTTATGGCTTTAAGAACATAGACCATTTATAAAGCTTATTTGACCACATTTTTAAAAATTTACGGAAGTTGTAGCTTCAACAGTAGCCAGTATTTGAGTCACAGTTGTTCTTACCGCGACCAGGTGATAGATGGGTGACCAATTCTGGAAACTGGTTTTCAAATATGCCATCTTTTTTGTGTTTCGGAAGACATGTGATGTTAGTCGTGAGGTTATATGGGATTTGGGACAGACGGCAGACGGCAGTTGGTCATCTTAACTCGCCCCACAGCCGCATAAAGCGAGACCAAGTACTAGAATGGGATAAAGCTAGACAGAAAGGAAAATATATTCAACATAGACTAAATTTGTGGTACATTATACTTGAAATTGTCCGTAAGGACCTTAAATTTCGTTTAAAAAAACGAACTTGAAAAATGGAAAATTCAACAAGGTTAATAACAAAATTTCTAGCAATACCTTTTCGGTGTCCTTAAATCCATAATCGTGAATTTTAAAATATTGCGAACCTATATGACCAAGTAAGCTTTGAGTAAAAAACCGGCATCGTACACGCGAACCTTCTGGGAGGACAGTTGTCCATGGATGCCGTTAGCCATAAAAATTAGGTTACCCGCTTGCCCCGTATCAGTACCGAAATAATACTAGCTGAATATTGAAGATTTTGAAAAAGGCCCTGTTATTTAACCGGGATAAACCCTAAGTAGAATAAGAGTTATTATTACTTGGCATAACATGTTTTTATATAACGGATAAAGGTTTTCGCGGATCACACAAAAACCGCTTAAAGTATCAATTTTCGAACCACGCTGAGGGTCCGATAGAATATCCGTTGAATATCAAAATTGTGTGCAGATAAGGTCGTGTCCAGGCCACGGAACTCCAATTTAAGGTAAAAAAAATGTGGTTCATATTTATACCTCGATATTATAGAAAAATTAGAATTTCATAATTTGGCTCTATCGAAACTACCTAATTGCCAATTTTCATCTTTGTATGTCGTGCGATTTTCGAGATTTTGTCTAAGGTGATCTTTCGCCTTTAATATGTAGAAGACGATATAACACTTTTTATTGCAAATAAAAACCAACCGCCAACGATGAAAAATTTTTCTTAAAAAATTAACATATAGTATAGAAATTTATTTAAATAAATCTCCTTTATTTATTTCAATTAATAAAACTTTTATATGATACGGTCATTCAAAAAGAAATTCAATTAAGGTCATGAATTAGATATTAAAAAAAAGTCTTATGTCGGTTTCGGGTATATTCAAATTTAAAAAAAATATCGTGCTGGAAACCTTTTACACTCTTTTATTCTAATGTTCATTAAAAACTCTAAGGCCTTATGTTCAGTGATTCGTGCTTGTCTAGACAAAGTCGGCGAGATTAAAGATGAGATGTACACAAACAGGGCTGAAGAAAAGAAAACGAAAAATGCCTTTTCGCAGGAAAGCTTGCTCTGTCACGTACACTGTACTCTTATTTAATCCTTTTGCAGAAGGTTTTGTGAGAGCTTTCCCTCTTGGAAATAACTCTCCGCTACTGTATACCTTCTCTAAAAAAGCTTCGGCATAAAAGTTTTTGTGTTGGATCAACGGCGTTATAACAGTACATTTTCGACTAACGTTACCCCGTGATTTTAACGTTAAGACTCTATTTAACGTTAAACCTCAGATTTATTTCTCATATTAACTTCTTTATCTTCCTCCTAGCGTTATATAGTAACAGAGGATGTGGCCGTGGAGTTAAGATGACCGACTGCCGTCTGACGTCATCCCCGAAATCCCCACAATCTCTAGACTAATATCACTCAGTGACATTAATCGTGACCCACTGTTCTACGTGCCCCAAGAAAAACGGAGGAGATTGGATGTTTGAAAACCAGTGTCCGAATTGGATTTACCATTTCTTTTACCGTTAAGATATATATTTTGTCGGTCTGTTGACGCATTATTGCTTAACAGCGTCTACGTTTGATGTTTATAACTAAAGTATAGAGTTAAAACTATCATTAAACGTTATATCATCATTATATACGGCGTATTCATCGTAGTATTAAGAATAAGCCAAAATTAAAAGTGTCGAATATTTTCTCTCAGCGTAAATTCGACATTCTTCTATTTAACATAACAACGTATTAAAAAAATAAATATTATAAAATATTCGATAGTTACATAGCGAAGCCTTGTTATTTTACAATTCCGAATTAATAGATAGTTTATTGAATAATGAGAATGTAAACTCACTTCCACGCAATCTTCTATTTGTTCCCCTCTGAGATCGTTTCTAAGAAAATGATCTTCAATATACAGGGTGTAGGACTCGTACCGGATATGTATGTACTCGTACCGTGGGTTCAGTACATGATTCTAGACTCCCCAGTGGTGAAATCTTTCGTCGGCTTTTTCTTGAAATGTACAGTTTGTTTTACCATTTTTTAAGTGAATACTTTATAATATCACTATTACTATCCGTCCCAATGCGATTTTAAATCCGAAACTAATAACTTCAATATTTTTCTATCAAACCGCAATGTAAATAAAACTTAAAAGTACGTAACAGGGGTAGCGCTCGCTCGCATCGTTGACTTTTTTGCGCGTCAACATTTTGTTGACGATTGCTTCCTAATGTTCACGATACATTGTGCGCTCATGAATGGGATGAGGATGGCAATATCTGTAAACTCTCATTTCCGAGATTGTGATTTTTTAGATTATTGTGATTTTATTTAGGACATTAAATGTACCCTTATCACAAAGTTTGCGGTACGATGTCTTTTACACTCTGTATTTAGCGTACCAGTACTGCAAAGTACCAGTAATGTCGCGTTACAATACTCGGTGCATACCTGGACACCCTTTTTCAAAGACATAGTCTCTATTTTCAAAGTAACAAATATATATTTGGCCATTTCTTCTATGTGTGGTCCTAGGTACTGCACCCATCTTAGTATAGTTTTAAAAATTCCTACGTCCGTATTCTATGTATTATGGACGCATATTATATAGTATAAATAACTTGCGTATTAAAATACAATTATTATTATTACTACTAAGATTTGTCGGTCTTTTCACGATTTACAATTAACGTATCAGTAATTATCTATTAATCTGAAAATTTTAATAGCTACTAGAAAATGAATGATAGCATATACGTATTATCATTAAAAATACCTAACTGGATATACTCTTAGGTTTTAAATTATGAATATATGTACGTACAGCATATATTCTCTAGTATTAATATATTATAATATTTGTTAATTTTAATCTGTACATTAATTGTCTATTGTGTAAAAGACCTGGGTATTCTTCATTCCATAACAAAATTAATAGAATATTAAAAATAGCTAAAATATATGTCGTTGTTGTGTGTCGTCCTATATTATGTTACATGTACATATTTATACTATATTTTAACTACATACTCCTGTATAGGTTTTAATTAAAGATGTTCAGAATCAATATATGGTATACGAAGAAAGATTTTTTGTTAAACATAGAGTTGAGTTGAGCATAAAAACAAAGCAGTTTTATATAAATATTTAACTTGCGTGTGCAGGGGTCTTCTCCAGTTAAACTATCATTTGTAAAATGTTATAAAACTTCTATATGGCAGTTCTCTATGTATTTCAATTATTCTCATTGCAAGGTTTTTAATGACGAAGTATGTTTCGGCTATATTCGATAGTGTAGCGCATATGCATAGGTATATAATCATAAATTAATATTGTAAAATTAATAACGTGAAGAATCATAATTTGATCATTTATGTGTTTTTATCTGTAAAACCGATTATAATGTTGAACTGTTATTGAAAACCACGACTCCGAAGACCCTAAATTTGGATTTTTGCTCGTCAATATTTCTGCTGATAAACTGCTTCATAGTCTATCTACAACTCTTTATACTGATAGCAATAAAAAAATTATTTAATACGTAGAGTCACCTACATATTTTTTTCCTCGAAGATATGGTTACGTTACAGATGTGAATGTAATGGATAACTGAATAATTTACAATTCTTTTCTTTAAATTTATATTAAAATATTTAGTAGATGTTAATCGTGTCATTAATATATCAACAATATAAAAATTGTTATATTGATGGTATATACAGAAAATACGTAATAAAAATTGAAAGTAAAAATTTGCTGCCTCTGAGATTTCGTTAATAATCAAAGAATAAGTTGATAATTAACACTATGAAATAGGGAGGTAACGGAACCGGAATATCAAAACCGAATTCGAAACCAGAACCGGAATCAAAAAACAATGTTATGGTCATTATTCATCTGTATATAATAAGAATAAAACCTTCAATCATCAGAAGCAAAAAAAACAAGAGCAATAAACAATAAAAAAAAAAGGTAATACTAGACCAAAGCATATTTTAGTACCTTCGTGGTTAGTGCTTCCAATGACAATATATTCTTATTCCTAGTAAAAAATTAGACGATTACCTCGATATTAAAAGTAAACAAAATTAAAATCCTGTATATTAGAGTCTATCAAATTAAACCAAAAGGAGCGTTAGAGTCACAAAAAACAAGTTATTTGAAAAAAAAGCATTGCAGCCTGCTTTCCATCCAATCTATTTCTTAAAGGCCAATTCAGACCAGCCAGCATCCACATCATCGACCTCTGATATAACTTCTGATTAAAATTTATCTGAACCGAATGTCTGAAGTCAATCGGAAGTTCCGAACTTTTGGAATCGAAGTCAGACCTCCGTAACATCCCGACTATGTCACAGTTTAACAGCAATTACCCTCAATCCTTTCGTTATAGAATTTCTCACTCTTTTTAGATTTATATATTTTCTATACATATAATAATCATAAATTGTTTTACTAGTTTTTCGCACCTCATTTACTATATTCGTATTGATGAATATTAAAATTGATGTATATTTTACTGATTATGAATACTCGTTATGAAAAATTTTAATCGTTTTGTTTATAGTAAATAATGATGAAATTATAAGTGTTTGTTATAAATATCAATGTCTAGTCACTTTATCGAAATACTTTGTGTCAATGTGATTAAATTGCAATGTTAATTTTGTTTTTTTTTTTTACTGCCCAACATGAAACCGCTTTTATATATATATGTCAATTTCTATATATATCTCAATTTGCATTTTATAAAGGCCTAAAGACATCTGTAGCATGCAGCCGCCTCTTGTCACTACCGCCAATTTTAGAGCCTTAATAGCAAAAGGGTGGATAGTATTAGTCGAGTTCCAGGTTCATTCCGATCCTATTGGGTCGTTTTCGCCCTTACACTTTGCACAAACTTTTTGTCTAGTTGGTAGAAATGGGAATAATAATCATACCTAAAGACCTAGTATTTTTAAATCAAAAAAATAAAGAGGTAGTAAAAAAACTGTTTTTCACTAATACATTTATAATTTATTGAATAATTGTACATCAAAATAACAGTTTACACAACTATAATTTGTATACATTATATATATATTTCTTACATTTTAAGTAGCACACAATTTTCCATAACAATTCCTTAAAAAAAGCTGGGGGTACATTGTTATTCAAAAAACAAGAATATTTTAGCAACTACAACAACTAGTTTTCTGAGTACTGTAACAAAGCATTTTTGAATTGACATACCCGTTTATAAAATTGAAAAATTTATAAGTACAAAATAATATTAAAACAACAAACTGGGCAAGTGTGAGTCAGACTAGCACACAAAGGGTTCCGTCCCATTACATAATATTTTACTAGGGTATTTTAAGATTTATACTTTTCATAAGATTTCTTTTAATTTCACAGTCACCACATTTTTTTGTGATGTCATTACAAATTTATGGTATCCAGAATTTTTCTTATACTTGTACTTCAAGGTATATGGCTCTTGTCATATTGCATAATTGTAGATTAACAAGTACCCTGTATATTTGGATTCCCTTTTCGAATGTACTAGCATGGGAAATGCGAAATAAACGGTTGTTTTGATCATGTACATTTAGAGGGTTGAGTTTTACACATCTTTAAAGGATCTCGGGTAAGGCTCAGTATGTCATATTATTTCAACCCTATAGCTCTACACTTTCCTGAGAAAAAGGGTCTTGACAGACAGGCGGACAACTGAGTTATTTTTGCAGGTAGGGAACCCTACACAGTATATATAAACTTAACTAAACACAAAATATGTTATGGCCAGGAGTCTAACATTAAAGAATCTTAGAATTAATGAATACTCTGCCAACACCACCTAATGTATATAAAAATAACATTTGAATACTTTATGGATAGATGAAAGGTTTCAATTCATCAAAAAAAGATTTTTTTTTACTAAATTGAAAGTTCTTGCAAATTGTATCATAAAAAAGATTTAAAAAAATATATTTATAAAATAAATGTATATAAAACAGTAAATTAACATTTTTAACAACTTTTTTTGTTTACAGATAGATGAATTATTAATAATAAATTTATAATCTTCATTAAATATTCAGATCCATAAATATTCTTATAAATTATAATAATAAATAAAATACATAATTTCAATATATTTTTAACACTGCATTTACATAGCACCAAAGTATCTGATGTTTTATACCAGTTTTTTCTTATTCAATCACAATAGTGACAGTATAATTAATATTATTTAAATGTAATTTTATGTATAAAAATATCAATAATTAATGTAAAATTTAAGATAATTTGCTCAATACATTTTTTTAAATTGTTGTCACTTTGAAGAAAACAATTTTTTTATCTATCCCAAGTAACATACCAAATTCATATACTTATTTCCCTTAGTTAAATTCCTTGAAGCCTAAAAATGGTTCTTAAGAGAAAACAAGAATTAGGGTTCATCATAGGAGCATAGAAACCATCAATATTGGAAAATGATTTTTAATTCAACATAGATGAAATCTGAGCTGTAACAATTGACTCACAAAATAACAATCATAAAACATCTATTCCACAGAAACACAATTCTTATCAAATTGTGTAATCTAATCATATTAATAGCATACATTTATAATTGATAAGTGTAACAATCATT
>JANCMC010001224.1:149506-165158 GCA_024363005.1 Charaxes varanes
AACACAATTCTTATCAAATTGTGTAATCTAATCATATTAATAGCATACATTTATAATTGATAAGTGTAACAATCATTTTATTTATCAAATCTCATTCATCCATATTATGGATACAGTGATAATGTTAATCATTTTAATTACTTTTTACTTTTAAGTATCTTATTAGATTTTTAATAAGTACAAAGCTTTCATTTTAATATTAAGATAATTGTTGCCTTACAATAAAATATTAAACAATAAACTTATGCATTAAAAGTATATATCAAAGTATTATCTTACATAATTCTGAATATTATAAAAGCATTATATTGGTGGTATAATGAGTAAATTATTAAAATCTTGAAATTACTGTCATTTTGGCACTTTTGCTTATGTAATAATAAATACAAATCTAAGTTGAGCATTCTATCAATGTACTTACTAGTAATTTGTTCAACTTTTACAATTTTTGAGTGATGTTAAAATATTACTTATCTCTTTTAATAATTGAGTGTCACTTTAATAATCCTTCATTAATTGTTTTGAATATTATAATTAGTTAATACCAATGTATTGATAGTAATCCTTGGTATTAAGTGATAAAAAATAGACCATTATATGATACACAATTATTACACCTGTAAAATGTTGAGTAGCAATTGAAAACATTTAATGCATATATCCAATATATAAAAAAGTTAATCGGAGCAATCACAGTCACATGCTTCACAACATTCACCGCAATTGCCACAACATTCACCACAGGCCTCACAACATTCACCAAATGATTCACAGCAGTTTCCAACACATTCACAAAAACCAGTGCAGCAATGATTTATACAATCTGCAAACCCATTGCACATCCAATAAAAACACTCACAGAGAAAATACAAATTTAAATGATCATTATCATCATAGTAGCAGTTGCAACAATCATCTCTCTTTTTTTTCTTATGCTCTTTGTCGGTCTCTTCACCTTCTGTCTCCTCGATAGGCTGCATATCTATTATCTCTTGCCCGGTACGTGCGCCGTTTGAGAAAAGAGTCTCTGTCGTATCTTCTTGCCTCGCTGAAGAACGTGGTTGCGATGTAATAACATCGGAATCAGCCATACTAAAATTATATTATTGTTTCCAAACTTTATTTAAACAACTGACGCAATGCGCTTATGTACAACGTTTATTATTATTCCTATGATGATGCAGCCGCTGCGGGGAAATCCTCTTGAACGAAAAACAGGAAAACTGATTGCAAACTCGTTCTTAGGCATAACAAGTTTGAAAATTAGCACAATTAATGGAATTTAAAGAATATTTTATTTATTTGTTGGATTTCATCATCACACTGCATGTGTTTTTTTATGATATATTCGTAATATTAATAAACAATACTCATGAAACCCGACCGCGCATATCTGATTATAACAGTATTTCTATTTACGTATTTTTCGCAAATGAAAATATAGAGCACGTCACTTATCACTGTAAATATATATTAACTTGCAGCTTTATGCTTACAACCTGTACTAATTGAGTGGAAATTAAAAATTTATCAAAAGTAAACATTGCGGGCACACCCGGCCGACAGTTTAATTACTCGTACTATTATTAATTCGTTCTGTGATCTGTCATAACATTAAGGAGCGTGGAAGAAAGGAGAACCATCTCATTGTATTAAAAAGTTTTCATCTAAAGGGAACAAATAAGGTGGCGTCATAGTAGTAAATGTAAGGATTTAAAAAAAATACTTCATGAATCATTAGGGATAGAACATATAAGACACGAAACTAAAAAAGGAAAGAAGCACTTACGACTATACAAATAGTTCAGTTTTTAAATACTGCATATTTCTCAACTACACAAGTCACAAAAATTATTACATTTACAACCCAGCACACTTCACTCTGTTTATATGTAACCGCTAAACATGTCATTTCTATTATCTACACCAGCACTATTTCAGTGAATTTGCTGTTTTTCTTTTTCAACTAGCCCCTCATACCAAACGGTTCTCCTCTTTCCACGCTCCATATATAATAGACATACTCAATAGTTAAGTGGTTAACACTCATGTTTTACAAAACACCGTAGAGTAAATGACTAAACAGATATACGGAAACGATGAATAACAAAAAATAACAAGTAACGTTATACGCAATCTATTGAAAATTCTTGGACTGAACATTTTTAACAAACACAAGAGTAGTCATGAAAGAAAGTACTGCCTCCTATAAAGTAATATAGTACAATATACACTGTAGTAGCAACCTAATAGAGGGCAGAACTTGTAGCATAGTGTTCAAAATGAAATTTACTTTTGATGTGGTGTATAAAAGGTATTCTAAATATGAAATGACTTATTTATACATTATACTCTTACCTCCTTTTTTAGGGTAGAATCCAAGGAACCTCCTCTACTTACTACTCCCCTACTTACCCCCTAGGATTTCCAAACTATTAAATGTAGATACTAGAATTTTTCCATGTTGATAGGACAGGCTAAATAATAATTAGGAATATTATTTTGGCGGCTCCCTAATTATTTAGCTAAACGCAAAGTAGCCTTTGCTTTTCTTGTAAAATCAGTTGTGTACCTGTGAAAGTCGTGTTAAAATCGAAACAGCCGTTTCGGAAATAAACAGACAGACAAAAATGATTTAATTGGCAATTTTGCTACAGGTATCGTATATAACTAGTATATAGTCATGTGCAATTAGTCAAAAAATAATTCGCACCATCGATTTTATTTATATGTGTAGATTTTACTGTAATTGTGCAGAGACGATAATAAATATAAAACTGGCCCGTTGGCACAGTTGGCAGTGATCCTGCTTTTCGCTCCGTGGGTTGTGGGTTCGATTCCCGTCTCCAGTCTGGTTGTGATATCTTTGTATACGTGTATTTATATATTTCTTAAAAAATATTTTATATAACACAGGCATTAAGTTGTATGTATATATTATATGTAGACACTATCCTTAATATTGACTCTAAGGTTGCAATAAATCTAATCAAGTCACTTAGATTTGATGGAGAAAACGATTCTAATTTAATTGGATAAAATGCCAAATTTCCTCATGAAACAAAAATAACATATTGATTAATTACATCACGGACGAAGGCGCGGGTTACAGTCTGTATTATATAATATTTAATAGTTAAAAAATAAATCGCAGCAAAAACATGATATTCATCATTCGGGATGACTATAGAGTCGTTTGATCTAAAGAAACATTTTGAATAATGAAATCCGGCTTGAAGATACAAGTCAGACCTGTTCACAGAAAAAAAAAACGCCTACGTAAACGTTTTTGAATATCACAGCTACAGAGAAGTTAGAACCAATTGATACAAGCGGACACGGTGGAAAAGAGAATTTAAAAGTTTAGGAAAGATAATTTATATTGTAATATTATATACATTGCAATGTTCGTACTATTGTGTTATATTAATGACAGTTCCGAATTAAAGCGTAATTTAATCTTATTGAACAATAAAATGTATTGTACAATGTTGTTTTAGTACTTGGGGCTGCCTGACTTAGTCCGTGTGAACAGTGAATAAATAAATCTATATTATTTTTTAAATCTTTACTTTATTAAGTTAAATAGACTTAATTCATTTTAACAATTCAAAAGTAGGTTGATATTTTTACAACAACAAGAAATGCAAACAGCTAACAGGTAATAAGCTAAAACACGGATCATCAGTTTCTAGAAACGACATTCAGTGACATTATTTTACAAGTAAAATTTTAAAGTTTTTTTGAATATAAAAATACATTTAGATTCCTTTGTATCCAATGGTAATGTATTTTAAATCTGTGCTCCCTCAAATATAATCTTTTAGTATGACTGATTAGCACGATGGGAGGACTTTTTTATTTATTTTATTTATTTATTTATTTATTTACATAAAGTCCACAGCATATCACAAAAATAAGTTTACATACAATTTAATCTTATCATAGGCCAATTGGACTTACATTATTTAGGCTTGATATTTCTTTGTAAATGTTATTTTTGCATGAAAATATTTAATAAGTGTTTTGCGAATAAGTATACAAGTATTATATATGTATGTTTGTCTAATGTTGAGTAATTTTGTTCCTTTATATATCTTATCTGTAGGTGTTAAGAAATCATAATGAAAGAGAATTTTATGATCTTATTTTTAGCTCATTGGCTGACCTTAAGATTTGGCTTAGATGCTCAATTAAGTAATCTATGTGTGGTTTAATATTTAACACTTTTTGGAAGGTGGCGTACTAAGCCACGTAAAGATCCCATCAAAGATGATAGTTTACAACGAAAATTGCCTAGATGACATTTCCATGTTACATGATTGTCAAGGAATAGGCCAAGATAATTTTGGTTGCCTGTTATAAGTATAAAATCATGAGTGGGTCTTAGTTAGGGATTTTCTTAACTTTTTTTAATCAAACTTTTTGATCACACAGTTAAATATTAAAAGCATAATATGTATTTTGACTGCAATACCATACACACAAAATATATATTTTTTCAATTACCTCTTTCGCACCAAAGGTACTTTATAATTTCGAAACAATGCTTAGGTGATACATTTTGGGAATCTTGATTAAAATTTGCATTAAATGAGAATTAAGAATATCTTGATTTTTTTAATAAAATCAATCTTGAAAATATTAAAAAAAAATTGTTTGTTATAATAATTTATATAAAGATCATTAAATGTTGTCATTAGTTGTCATAAATACAAAGATACAACGTATAAAAGGTGCAAAATCCAAGTCATACATATAAAAATTGGTTGTACAACAATCGATTATATAAAGATATTTATATAAAGATTTACTACAAAGTATAGTTCTGTAAATACGTAAGAACATTTACTTTAATTCTGTAAATACGTGAGAACATTTATCAATATTAATTTTACTAAACATGGCGTCAAACCATAATTCAAACGACATTTATTTACTACGTACGACATTACAAATTTTCTTTCATAACATATTTCTTAGATTTAAATAAATTTCTAATCGCATGTACCGCCGCCAGAGTCTCCGCCGCCACCGCCCGAATCACCACCTCCCCCACAATCACCACCTGAGCTGAAACCACCTCCACCACCAGAATCACCGGTGTAATTATCTCCCGCGCTGCAATGACCAGCATTGTCACCACTGCTTGTATGAAAGTCACTGCGACAGTGATGACTATTATTTGTATCACTGGTGTGATGACCTCCATATGTATTTCCACCTCCAAATCCATTATCTGAGCTAGTGCCCGCGGTGAGTCCATCAGATGAAGTTTGCCCTTCATGATACATATTATGTAGTAGCCCATTTTCATTATGTTCTTTCTATGGGAGCTGCCTTCTCCGGGGGTCGTGGGTTCGACTCCCTCCTTGAGTCTGGGTGTATTATCCATATGTATGTATTTATATACTTCTAAAAAAATATTTGTGTAGAACAGGCGGCTGTTACCTATAACACAGGCATTAAGTTGTCTACATTAGGAACAGACGCCCGTGTGTCATATTGTCCTGTATATATTTATTCATTTATTCATATTGGTCTGAGGAGAACCAAGATTTGAATCGTTAAAAGATATAAGGAAAGCCTTTACTTAAATGTGGAACAATTGAGGGTAAATAAGATAGATAAGATAAAATCTTTACTAGAGGTTTATTTAATCTTTGTTATCTCGCGTGGTTAAGAATTATACTATATAAACGGACAGATTATATAGTAGTTTTCGGGCGATTTATACGAAGTCAGCATTGTATTTATTGATAAAAATTTAGATCTTATCCACGATGTTACCTGATGATAAGCGATGATGTGATCGTTAATGACATCGCACTAATTTAACTGCTATTTCAATTACACGAGGCAGTTTTTTTTATATATCGCTTTTAAGTGGTTTTACGAAACGCAAACGGTTCTAAGATTTACCTGCAGTGGTTTGAGAAGTAACTAACGACAACCACCACTGCGATTTCTGAAGTTAGAAATCGGATCTGGAACTAATTTGTAAATTCTTGGCTCCAATATAGTTATTAAAAATAAAATGTTATTTATTAAGTTATTAAAATTTTTGACAAATATTTTGATACATTTTGCACGCCATGTTTACAAGTGACAAAAATTAATAAATACTATAATTTTTTTTCTCAAGAATTGGCAGGCTAACCTTTTTGCAATACTTAGGTAATGACTGATTAATATAATTAAAAGGCAAAATTAGTTCCATTAATATAAGTGACTGATAATTATGATTATAATTAAAAACAACTAGGCAAGTGAGAGTCAGACACACGCCATAAGGGTTCCGTACCATCACTCAGTGCTTTACCAGGTAATTTTAAAATTTATTCTGCAGACTGCAGACCTCAATATTTGGTGGTAATTTCAACTTTATAGCTCTTCTCGCATTCCTTAGAAAAAGGTTCTTGACAGTCGGGCATACGGACAACAAAGTGATTCTATAAGGGTTCCTTTTTTTCATTTAGAGGTATGGAACCCTAAAAACAGCTACATTTAAATTACGTAAAAACGTGACATAAAAATTTGCACACGGCCCATAAGTTGATAAAAAAATCAATAGCAGCCAGTCTGGAATTGTAGGGTTCACCCTTTTACGAGCGTCTATTGAAGTTTATTTCGCCTTCCATTGAACTAGGTTTGAAAGGGGGACTGTTTTGAATACGTCTAAAACCAAATACAAGCAGTGGCATATTTAGGGTTAGGTTATGGCAAGCCGAGAGAGATCTTGTTTTACACACTAGCAGACACCCGCGACTTCACCCGCGTGAATTCAATGACTTTATTATATTTTGAGGGTACTAGGAACCCTAATTATTTTGCTAAAACTAAAGTAGCCTACGTTATTGTCTTGTAAACCCAACCAATGAAAGACCCATCAAAATCGATCCAGCCGTTTTGCATATTAGCCGTACCAAACAGCCAAATGAATTGTAATTATATAAACCAAAATTATATATACCTGATAGGTATTATTGATCAATAGTCATTTTAATAAGTAACGCCAGGATTTAGGTCTTGTTTGGCAGTACCGGCACTGATTACAAGTCGCCCTTTCAAAGTGTTCAAATATTTACGTGGGCCCTTGTTTGAATATTTTAACGAAGTATCGAATTTTGCGCAAATGCCAATTCCAGAGCTCGTTTACGGTTTAATCAATTCAACAAGAACCTTAATCCCTGTTCTCATTTAAAGTTTGATTTTCTCTTCCCACTTTTCTTAATTGAATTTTTTATCTTATTTTTGAAAGTTAGCCAATATACTCGTAATTACAATTGTTAATCAATTTTATACGTAAAGGTTATATTATGATATGGATCTGGGAAATATTTTTAAATTAGATACTAGTAAATTGCGTAAATATGGAGTTGCAGACCGTGCACCGTGCCATATTTTTGGAATTATATCTTAAATAATATATTTTTCTCTAAACAAAACCGACTTCAAATTGTGAAATCTGGACCAAAATAACGTGGCACCACACGGTAAAAACTAGCTTTCAAATAAAAAAAGGATCATCAAATTCGGTTAACCCAGTCGAAAGTTCTTAGGTAACAAACAAAAATAAAATACAGTCGAATTGAGAACCGTCTCCTTTTTAGAAGTCTTGTTGATAACACCCGGTTTTTCTTATGTGTCGAATCTATATACTTATTTTTGTCTAGAATACAATGTTATAATTTTATAAAGGTTCATGAACAGTAAAGATATCTTACATTCCAAAAAAAATTGAAAATCTCCCCTTTTTACAATCAGCTTACTACCAATTTAAATAGTATTTTAAACGTAGTGACCTGTAATTATTTGATGTAATTCTAATGGACCATCATCATAATTACACTGCGTTAGTGTAATAATTACTGCTATCCACTAATACATTTCTGTGGAATAATAAATAATCTCTAGGAACAATCCAATTACACGTTATATCGCGTACGTACTAGCGACCGTGCCTTCCGCTCTGGGGGTCTTGGGTTCGATTCCCTCCTCGAGTCTGGATGTATTATTCATATGTATGTATTTATATATTTCTACAAAAAAAAATATTTGTGTTTTGCACGCGTCCGTTACCTCTAACACAGGCATTAAGTTTTTTACCTTAGGAACAGACGTCCGAGTGCCATATAGGCCTGTGTATATTTATTTAGCATTACTAGTATAGTTTATTAGCAGACCCGACAGACGTTGTCTTGCCCGAATCATAACTCGTCTGCTATTAGCCATTTAACCAAACTCCTTTATTTATAACTACTTGTTGCCCGCTACTTCATCCGCCTAAAATTAGGGGAAAATTTTTAGTAAATGGGCTATCTCACAATGAAAGAATTTTTCAAATCGGACTAGTAGTTCCTAAGATTAGCGCGTTCAAGCAAACAAACAGACTTTTTTAGTTTTATGTATTAGTATAGATATGGATTTCCATAAAACGAGATACTGGCGTATGCACGTCCGTCAGAAGAGCTAATGCGAACATCATCTTTCCTTCTCTTTCTTTTCTTTTAAACTTTCTTTGAAATAAGTATTTACTCTCAGTGAGAGAAGAAAAACGACTCATTGTTATGCATATAAATAAGGGTCAAGAGCAAAACGCTATTTTTATTCGTAATATGTTAGCGTTCCGACTGGGGAAGTAGAAGTATCTTGTACAAAAAAGAATTGAATTCCAAACTGTCTCTTTTCTGAAGTCAACCGTCTTCGATTATTCGCCTTTTTTATTTCGAAAGTGGATTTGCGTAGCACACATTTGACTGACTTCCAACGCACACAATTCAGAATAAAATATTTGAAAAGAATTCCGGAGACTAATCCAACCATTCACAAAGGCTGTTGTGAACATCCCGAAAGTTATTAGACTTATTTTTTTTATTTTTTCCTCTCTGGGATACGAAAGGTTTTATCGGGTTTTGAAGGGCAGGGAGAATCTAAAAGATTAGTTGCTCATTGTAAAAAACAACATTTGTTTTTAATTTATACATTCGCGTCATAAATAATATTATAAAAGCGTATTTGAGTTTGTTTCTTTATTTGTTACGCTTTCGCATTTTAAATTCTATTTCAAATTAAAGCGTTCTATTTAAGTGAGAAAATTTTTGTGTAAATATCAGAGATATGTACATAGAATTTTAAAATTAGCCTCCATAACAAATACATCTGACATTGGAATTGAAATAATTTGAACCTGCCTGTAGACTTATATTTACAACTGTTTCTCCGCGGTTTCTCCTATACCCAAGGAAAGCTGAAAGATGAACTCGACACCTCCAGTAGGTTTTAAACTCAAAAACTCAAACTCTATTTTTTTTAATTCAAATTTTACTATTATTTATGAATGTCTATGAATTTTTTTTCAATCATTATTTAATAATATGGTGATAAAATTTACGCCTTAAAATTTTACGGAGTCTATTAATGTGCATTACAAGTTGTCTTTTATTTGTAAGATTTCTGCTACTACAATTACCCACTTCATAAATTATGTATATTTTTATTCACATAAATAGGTTTTTTCCTTTATTTATGAAATATGTAACATTTAAAATGACTTAGTTTTAGAGTTAACTTTCCAAAAACAGTATAAAATTGGTTTGTTGTCTAGACATTGATTTAATAACATTCCGTGATATCGCAACCAAGACAACCAGATAGATACCGTTATCGCGGCTCAAAAGCGCCCTTTACTATGTAGTATAGAATAGAATTAGCCATGTATATATCAAGTGCATAATATCGCGCGCTGTCTGTGTACACTTATTTATGTAAAGTGCGCGTGACATGACATCAAAAGCAATTAAATTCTAAAAAGTGAGATATGACTAAACGACACGTCATTGTGCGTAACCGTGTGCGATATTTTTATCTGTTACAATAAAGTTTTGTTTTTTTTTTTATAAAACCACTATCATATTTTGTCAAGACTCAAAATATAAAAGAAAATAGTGTGACAATAATATAGTAAATGTTACGTTATGTGTTCAGATGTTATATTTCTAAATCGTTACCTTACCCATTACATTTTTTTTTTACTAACACAGATATTTAATTTCAGTCATGTACCTTAGTAAAGAAATTATATTATTATTATTATGAAAATTGCGATACGACTTTGAGACCTTCAAGAAAAGAGCATATTCATAACTCAAAAGCCGGCAACGCATCTGCAAACCCCCGGTGTTGTAGTTGTCCATCGATAGTCACTCAAGTGACCTCACCGCCTGCTCGTTTGCACCTTGTTTTATAAAAAAAGTGACTACACACATTCAAACAAACCGTCTCTACCAAAAATTTATAGTCTTCTTCTCGAAGTTCGGTACAAATAAGAAATAGTTAATGCAGGTTTGAATCTATCTATTCCAGAAAATGAACCAAGATGCGTTTAAGCAAGTACTTTTTATAAATTATATATAGTAAAAAAATATGAAACTGGAAAGTGCGCAACACACTGAAATCTCATTTTAAAAACAAAAAATCATCCATGTATTCCTTTTGTATGATAAATAAATTGGCTTTTGTGAGTTTCATCAATTTATAAATTTCATATCGCAAGTGAAGTCGTGTCGAGTAGAACAATTAAAAGATATTGTCATTTCAATTAATTGTATCTCATGTGAGAAAGAGGTACTGGTACCCGGACGCGCCGGCCCAATTCGACTACAAGCATGGCGCTACCTCTAATATATAGATTACTATATATTACTGAAATATAACGCAGATTTATGCAGGCGGGCATTCATCGTGGTGGGCACGCATGCCCAGCATTCTAATAGTCTAGTGACATCTATTGAGATCAAAATTCTGATAATATTTAAAAAATCAATGTATCAAAATCATATATATAATTGACAAATCCTTTGTAGGAATGTACTATCACGATCATAAGGAAATTCATACTTTGGCACACCTTAGCGGGTGTATTCAAATCACATGCTCAACCCATTCTCTTCTTCAGCCTTCTTGACTGTTTCATTAAATCTATTATTCCAGTAAAAATAAGAACAATTTATATTTGAATACGTGAAGCGTATGAATGAAGTCATGAAGCGTCGACTGGCCCGTTGGCGCAATGGGCAGTAACCCTACCTTCTGCTTCGGGAGTCGTGGGTTCAATTCCCACCTCGAGTCTGGTTGTATTATCCATACGTATGTTTTTATATATTTCTAAAAAGAAATATATTTGTGTATAACAGGCGGCTGTTACCTATAACACAGGCATTAGGTTGTCTACCTTAGGAACAGACGTCCGAGTGTCATATAGTCCTGTATATATATAATATATTAAATCATAAAAACAAAAACACACGCACACCATCGCCAGACGATTTACAACATTTACACACACATGTATTGGATGATATCAAAGCACAATCGTAACAACCGTATGTTATGTTAATTGTCTTCTGTATTATTTTTTGTAAATGGACAAATATATGTCGCTGTACGCAAAAAGGTTTACGGGCGAATTTCGACCAACCGGTGATCTCTAGTATTTAAATTGATCTATAAGCCAGTATAGTAGTATAACTGTAGAAACTATTAAGTCTATAACATTAGTTCCATCAAAGCGGTATATCCTTAAATTTACGGCGACATCAGAAGACTTATTGCGCTCTAACCCTGTACGTGTTACGTGTTACGGGATAAACTACGTGAATTATAACCGTGTGAGATGTCAAATGGGAGGCATTATATTTTGCATGGTTAAAATGTCCCATAGATGATATTTCATATGTATTTTCCACATTTGCTGATGTAATTAAATAATAAATAATATAAATAAATCCGCTAATGAATACGAAGGAAAATCGGTGTAATGCTGCAACCCGAAAGCTACACCACCGAATCCGCCACCAAAGCACAGCACCCACAACTTTGGGAAAGAATGCGATAAAAACAACACATTATTGGCAACGTTCACTGAGAAAGGGCTATGGGTCTTTATAAAGCTGTCTGTAACGTGCAGCAATGGAATAAGTATTCTATTTACTTGCTATCCTATGTAAAATAAGGTGCAAATAAAGAAGCATGAGGGCATACTTTTTAATAAAACTCGCCCGAACGCAATTTCTTTGTTTACAATACTCGTAGATTACGTTCTGTGATAAAATCTGACACTTCAAACCTGGAATTTAAATTTAAACGAACTGTCACCATATATACTTACCGATTGTCTGTTAGTTATTATATATATATGGTTATTTACAAGTAACTAAAGGCCGTCTCTGTTCTTTCTTCGTTGTATGTCTTAATGATCCAGGCAGGGCCGGCCGTAGCGGCGAATGGAGCGGCCGCTCCAGATGCCGAGTCCCAGGGGCAGCCTCAACTAGGGGCGACTCTTAATATGTGATTATTTTAAATATCTATTAAAGAATATGAACAGGGCAAGTAAGGGATCGCCGTAATTGGATCTCACTCCATCCTACAATATTCATCGAGCCGGCACTGGATTCGGGTATTTGTCAAAGTACACATTTCGTAATATCAAGTAAAGATTTTAAATACGAGTTAAAACACTTAGATTTCTCGAAAATATTCCTTTCTGAGGTTCGATCTAAATCTTTGTATATTAAATTTGCGACAACGAGTATTTTTCCACTTATTATAATTTTACTACACCTGAATAGTACGAGAAAAGTGACAAGCTGTCTCTAGTATGTATTATGCTCTGATATAAACAGTTTTTAATACCCACACCACGATTTCGGCGATGATAATCTTGACGCGTCACAATATATGTATGATAGATTTTCCAGCACGATCTCGTCTCGGAGATTCGAGATAAAGCTTGGTATTTTAAAGTAGCGACAACGAGTTATGGTATTTTGTCATGTCATTACTCACATGTGTTACACGTGTTATGTTACAATGGATATTTGTTTTTTTTATGTCTATATATAAATATTATCTTTTTAAGTACGGAGCCAGGCAGTTCACCTTAATGTCAGCAGGCGCCCATTTACCATTACATTTCCAAATGTTTCGCGGACGCATTGCCAGCCTTTGTGAAAAGAGCAGGAAGCACTTCTCTTCAAAAATCAATATACATACTAATGCTTGGAAATAAATTACTCTAACTAAATCTTGTATACCAAATAATTATACATATGAGTGCTTATTAGAAAGTCATACTTAAATTTTTATAAAATTTATCTGTCTGTCTCATATTATTTTAATATTATTGAGGTACATACGCAAAGGCTAGTATTATTTCTTCCCCATTCATACATTTCTGGAAAAGTCACCAAACTGGATAAATACCTTATTAACTCTATTAATTCGTATTTATTTAACTTATTAATAACCTTTTTTGCAGTCATAGGTAATTAAATATCTCCCAGATGTTTATAGTATTAGATCAGTTCTCACACACATTAGACAAACTCTTAAATTTTAATATACCTATTCATATACAAGGGGATAACGGATAGACGATTCACCTGCTTATTTAAGAGACTATCCACAATGGAGGGATGCGTAAAATCACAAATAAATATGTTTTAAAAGTGAGTATCTATAAATAAGAAAATATAATTATGGGTTGTTTTAATCAACAATTTTCAAAGCTAAGACCATAGTCTTTTATTTTTTTGGATAATTATGATACAAACCAAATATATATGCATATTTATATTTAGTGGGAATATTGTACATGAATTTTTAATGAACAAACAATAGAAATTAACAAGCACCAGAGGAAGCCAGGAGCAATTAATTAATCATAATAGAATTAACAAAGCCGTAATATTTCTCATTGCAATAAAATTTTCATAATCAGCGCAGCTTCCTACTCATAAAGCACATACACCCAGAGACAGTGTCTATTTTCTATTCTAAGGACAACAATATTAAATACCTTATTTTCCTTTAACTACATTAATTTTCATATTGCATGGATACAATTAGTATAATATAATGTGACTAAAGTTACAACTAACAAATGATTAATTATTTTCACATAAGATAATAAATGCTATCAAGTATATTTTAGATAGAAATCAAATAATTAGTAAATGTAAATATGGTTAAACTAAGAATATAGGCCTATAATACGGTCAAGTATATATATACGTACACACTTACATACATACATTATTAATAAGCAATTGAAAAGCTACATAGCCTCTCACAAGGCGGACTTACTCGTAGTTATGTCACAGAAAGCCGTTAAATACCCTTCACCCAAGATCGTTTTTTGCCTGATTATCAAAAAACATGCAACACATCCGGTGTGTCCGGGTACCTCTTTCTCATATAAGATCAGCGTGAAATGGCGGCAATGCTGACACGTAAAGTGATGGTATTGTTGCCGCGTTTCGTACGGTTTGTGAGACTTCCCGGTGGCCTCATCTCGTCATTAAAGGCCGGCAACGCATCTATTAGACTTCTGAAAAAGAAAAGGGCTGTTTTTAGGGTTTTCCCGGCAATTATTCAAATTTTTCTCGCCGTAAAAACCATCCTTGGACCTCAACGAACAATTTAAAAAAAGATATCATAAAAGTGGTCCAAGGGTTGTTGAGTTATGCGCTTACCAACATTTTACGATTCATTTTTAAACATATAGTTTTTTTAGAGGAAATTGAAACGTCCCGGATAAAAACGTGTATTCAGATGATAGGGGACTATATTGAAAAATAATAAACTAATTATATTCAGAATTTTCTATCCACTAAATTAAATACTAGTTTTTTTTTGGTCCATATAGTTGACTGATTTTCAAATATCAAATAGGTCAAGTAGAATAGGGAAGTTTAAATAATGTCCGATTGTTTAATATTTTGTATATAGAAATCTATTAAATTAACGACATAAATCACTGTCAATCAAATTGTAATTATTTTCTTCTGATCGTGTAATGCTGTTGGTCAGAGTGACCTTCATAGCGTCAACGGGCGGGGGGTTTGCGGCGAGCCGAAGCCCAGCCGTTCGCGAAGCCCCGGGTGGGGTTCCTGATCAAGAATCGCTACTCCGCGGATGCTTCCTTTAAGGCCGAGTCCGCGCGGATACCGTGGATAACGTGGAGGTCGTCATAAATCGGTGACCAAAACTATTCCTCGATCGCGAGGTGACTTTATACAACTGTAACACTCACATATTCACACGGGGTTGCATCACGGTGCGAGAATGGTAATCAATCCCTACTACTATTATAATAAAGGTATTTATGAAATGAATTCCTACATATTTAAATTATAGGTTTAATTGACTGCACGCTTAATACTAACTAGTATCTGAAAAATAGTCAAACAGCCTATTGTACAAGTATTTCATCGTAAGTCACGGATTCCGTGCTACTGAAAACCGTCTCTATTTCTGCTCAGAAAGGTTAACTTTTGTCAAAACAAAAGAAACGATAATTACAGACCACCTGCTGTTGTTGCTGTGCACAAATATACTACACCTCGGTCAGATCATAAATCTGGGGCGTTAGAAATATTTTCGCGAGTGCATCACGCTTTATCTTTAAACATTACATGTTCCGATCTACACTCATCGAATGTACGATAACTTCGTGAGATAAGATAATGTAAACAAAATGTCTAATAACAAGGAAGAATTATACACTACCAATTATTTGTTTTAAGCATGACCAGATAGCTTTATTTCTACAGTATTATACTCTAGGTCTAGGATAATGTATTTATTAATA
>JANCMC010001238.1:0-17933 GCA_024363005.1 Charaxes varanes
CACTTCGGACTGAGGTTCTTCAATGAAAAGTGCGCCTAAAAACATAGATGCATCTTCTTAGTATTTATAAGACCTTTCAATAAAGCTATAAAGTTTATTATTCAACACAGATGTTTACGCTTACCAATACTAAAATGAATCCCCTTAGATCTAACATAGAACTGGTACTGGTGCATCGTGTGCAATAATGCTATGGAATCCCGGCTCCCCGAGATGCAGATCAGCACTTTGTCGCCTGGCCTCACCATATTGTACTCATGTATAGCCTGGAACATGAGATTTGAGAGCTTAATGTCTAACATTTAGAAGGCATCACCGAGAGCGTTAAAACAAACAAAGACATTAATCCACCCTTAATCATTAAACTGTTGAGTCAATATACAAAATTCTAAAAAATGGCTACTAGTTTACGGTCTACCCATATAGTTATACCCAAGCCAGACATAGTTCGAAATGTTTGTACATTTTTAACCTTTAAGTCCACAAAGTACTACAAAACTGTGTACAGTTACACATAGTCCCCGGCCACACTAAATGATTATTGAAATGATCATTCCAATGAAGCTATATCTAGCTCCGGCATTAGAAAAATAACTAATGCTATACAATGCCTTTGCCCAGTAATGGGACAGTATAAATAACTATACAATGAGATAAGTACTACGTTTGAACTGACAAAAATAAATCCGGTGTATTTTACACTTCATAAAAATTTATCAATCTTCGATTATGTATCAACACGCTATTCCAACCATTCCTTTAACTTATATGAGGCAGCTTTCGCTTAAGCGTTTGACTCGTTTCAAAATAAAGAAATCTTACTGTATAAAGCAGCCTATACTCTTTTCAGTATCACTGACTACATTTATACTCGATTTAGACTGTATGAGTTAAGATCTCGCGACAAGATGACTTCGTTCATCTGCTTTTCAAATTTCTTTGTCTTCTTCAATCGTTCCATCATTCCTGAGAATCGTGGCTCAACGCTGATAAAACACGCGTGATGGTCTTCCTCCAATAAGTCCGATCATCGGCCTGGCTATATGCACAATAAAGAGGTGTATCGAATTCAAATTTACGCGTTGATTAAGGCGTGAAAGTGTAACAAATAAACATAAATTGTACATACCTCAACAGTGGCTTTCCAAACAGCTTTAGGTGGACAATGCCACTTGCCTTCGTCATCGAAGGTGAAATCCGTCAGCGAGGCATCACTGCACGCGCTGCTGTCATCAGGTTCTTCTTCCCAACAACACTCTGCATACATATGGATAATACACCCAGACTCGAGGCGGGAATCGAACCCACGACCCCCGGAGCAGAAGGCAGGGTCACTGCACACTACGCCAACGGGTCAGCCATAGGAAAGGGGTACAGGTCCGCGGTTTTAATAGACAACTGCATTGCTGGATAACCCGTAGACGCGAGGAAGATGTGTTCTCGTATAATATCAGCCTTAAATTTATTACAAGGTAAATAGCACTCCCGTACGTTGCCGACCCTACTCAAAGACCTCTTGCAACTTGACTCGCCACCAGGGCCGGACTTAGCGTTTGTTCAGACAAGGCTACGACAGCAACGCGACTTAAAAATTACGTGGCAACCGCGCGGGTCTTATTTATATAGACCGCTAAATAATCGCCACCGTCTAAACACTCGCGATTTTCGTAGTGAATACCGCACGATTTGCAATCTTTTCTGAACAAAGTCTTAGAGGTCTGGAGGCCCTTGGGTGGCAAAGGAGTGGAAGCCCCTAATTATTTTCAATATCGACAAATAATTTTTTTTAAATAAAGTGTTTCAATAATTTATTACGAGAAAAATTTAATTTTATTAAAGAAAATAATATGTGGATATAGGTCCAGATGTTTACACGCAGGGCTGTGTGATTGACGTGGACAAATATGGTTAAATTGTTTTTTAATATTCAATAATATAATTATTCTCAGTAGAAGAGTTGTAGGTGGGGGGTAGTCAGTAGTGGTGGTAGTAGTAGGAGTTAGTGGTAACAGGATTTTTTTTTTCATAGAAATTCTCAATCCGGCCCTGCTCGCCACATACATATTATATACTACGCGAATAGCACTGTTGGTGGTTTTGTGTAGGGCAAAGGTATTTCCTCAGTCAGGCTGCTTAATTTACGAACAAGAAATCATTATACTATTACTAGCGGCACAGTAGAGATAGGTTTTATTTGTTTATTTATAAAGATATACCAGCAGTGTATGGAAAAAAACATTTAAAAAATTAATTATGATTACGGTCCTGTTTCCAAGCTATTGTAGGTACATACAGCATTTAAACACAGTATATTATCTAGAAGTCAGAAATTAAAACTATAAAAAAATGGAATTGGAATAAAAAACGTTAAAAGATGGACTCAAAGTATGAAAAAATTGAATTTGAATAAAAAACGATAAAAGTAATGTGTGTGTGTGTGTAAAGTGGCTGGCCCGTTAGCGCAGTGGGCAGTGACCCTGCCTTCTGCTCCGGGGGTCGTGGGTTCGATTCCCACCTCGAGTATGAACGCCGGCTGCATGCACAAAAAACCATGACTCATTGTCACGTTCCGCCTGAGCCGAGCGTGGCACGATCGGTCTAAGTGTTCGGTGTTATCACATAAAATTATCTTACAGGTGACCGGTTTTTTTGTAGCCATAACCTTACTACTGTATAATTTTGACAGGCTTTTATCTTTCGATACGTGAATTTTCTAAAGCCTGGTGCATAAAGATTGAATTCATTTAAAATTTTGAATGTTTTGCCTTTGTAAATATGTACAATGAAATGAAATAGGATGCGAGATGTTTAATTATCTTTACCTAATACCAAGTGGCAAATAAGTGTTCGAATTCTATTTTTTTTCTTATTCTAATAATTTAAATCTAAAAAAAAAAGAATATAATAAAAATCGACACCCGTACGAAAGAATACTTTAAATCACTTCGTTCTTTTTATAATAAAAAGAATTACAGTTAAGATTTAATTTTTAATTTAATTCGCTTACGATTAAGCAATTCTTTTACAAAATACTTATATTTAATAATTGCATTTAATTGTACGCAAATTATATTTTTCTACGTGTACTTGATAACATTATCATGAAAGTATAATACAACATTAAGAAGAATATGTGACGGCAATTCCTTGAAAGCCTTTCAATATGAAATGTAACTTAGAACGTTAGAAAGAGATAGATGTATAAAGGGGGTACTGGTTTGGAAAGAGATAGAATCCCAAGCGTAATATACTTTCAGCGATGTTATAACTTACACATATTAATTGAATCTCTAAACGCGGATTTTTGCAAATGCGCGGTTACATTTGCTCATAATAATTTTTTACTAAAAGTCTGAACAAAAATTTACTTGCTCGGTGTACTGAAACGGTAATAACGAATGTGAATGACCTGTGAAATAACAAAACATAATTCCTAGTAGTTATAATGAAACAGTAAGTTTGGACTGCATTAGTGCGATAGGATTATTATCTAAGATGAAAACAGCTTATGATATTTTGTAATGGGAACTGTCGAGTGGCTTCAACATTCTGATCTCGATTCATCAATCTGTTGAACGTGTGCTTCGAACGTAGTTTAGCGAAAATCGAGGGTAGTTTTTATTTTAATGTGGCAATTATTTAGGTTTATAGCGTGACGCGCGATTTTTCTGTGTGGAAATTAAAAATTTTCTACACTGCAACATAATAAAAAGTCGCGCGTCGATTCTTTGTTATTGTGATCATGTAATCGATTTAATGTAAGACAATTAATAGTTTAAAAAGAGCAGTAGTGCTTGCGGTTTATGCGTTTAAGCAAACGAATAAAATACCTATTCAGCTTTATATATTAGTCTAGATTAACTCAAGACGTCTCCTACGAAATTTCCATAAAAACTTGAACGATGTTTAATTATAATATCATCCAGCAATCTAATCTTATAAATAAATAAAATTAGTATCTTTGTTTTCAAATTCAATATGTAGTTTATTATGCGTTACGAAATTCCTTACAATTTTTATGCAAAAAAAAAAAGATAATTTCTTTGACGAGCGAATACACAAAGACATAACTGAAATTTTGAAAGTCGGTTAAAAATCTTATTCGCAACGCGTCTAACCGGGAATCTTCGTTACTAGTTCGTGCAAACTGTCTGGAGCCAAATTTTGTCCAAATTTCAACTAACACAAAAAAGTTAATTCAATGTTCCAACTTTATATTAGTTTGGTTCGAACAATAGTTGAAATTAGTTTTAAATGTAATGTAAAAATAAGTGATTGTAAACAAAAGTTTGTTATCAATTATTCGAATACAAACTTTAATCATCACTATCGTCAACCTTGAATGACTTAGGCTTAAGCAATAAATAATTATCAATTGGCTGTAGGCCTCCAAATTCAAATTCAAATGATATTTTATTCAAGTGAATTTCACAAGGTCTCTTGAATCTTCAAATACTTTAAAAGCTATCATTGTTTCGGAAGAGTGGAGCCCCGAGAAGAATCAGCAAGAACTTCGTTCGCCACTCTTTCAAAATAGCTCTTACAAAAATGAGTTTAACATATTTCTGCATGTTAAATATAAAGTACAAACTCCTCTTCTTCACACCTTTTTAGGCCAATCCCAGATCTATAATAAATATCCATAATACCCTATCGTTTCCTTTTCTAGGATCTACGTTGCCATATTTAACTGGTGGTCTGACTTTAGGGCGTTTGACTTCACATGGTAGCCAGCCCGTTAAGTCTTTACTTCTGCCATAACCACTTCTGGTTAAGTGACCCGCCCATTGCCACTTGAGTGTCGATTGAGGTCGTATGATCTCTGATATCCGTGATACATTTTTCCACTTAAATAAATTCTTAATCTATACCAATATATAAAGCTGAAGAGTTTGTTTCCTTGAACGTGATAATCTCAGGATCTACTGGTCGGATTTGAATAATTATTTCAGTGTTAGATAGCCCATTTATCGAGGAAGGCTATAAATCATCACGCCTAACATTGAATCTAATTTTTTTAACTAATTTTACGCGGAGAAAATACAAAAAAATGAATTTGCGAAATCGATCTAGACGTTCACGCGTGATGGCGTAACCAAGGCAAATAGGAATCTATTTTTATATTATATATATAGATTGTAAACTAATTGTAAAATATTTGAATATATTAATATGGTTTAAAGAAGAGCCTTTACTTTTCCCCCCAAGGAGTAAAACTAAACTATTGAATATACATAGAACAAATATAATTTTGGTAAAAATTCAGTAACGCCATTTTTAACTCGATCAAGCCAACCATTGCCTTCTTGAGATTAAAAAAAAATAACCATATCTATGCTCTTTATCCATACAAATTGGATTACTCAAATTCAAAACAAGCGATAATATCTCGCAGTACAGCCTCGCGTAAATCGTAATTAGAGCAGATTAGCTAAGTATAATTACTTAAAATTTATTTGTGACTAACAAGTCACGAGAAGAAGAAGAAAGAAAGGAAGAAGCTTTTGCAAATGAAAATCAGTCAAAGATTATACTAAACAAAGCAGCGCAATTTTTAATTCCATCAAATTATTAGCAAGAACGGGAGTGACTGTTGCCTTCTTGATATTAAAAAAATAAATAAACCGTATCTATGCCCTTTATTATTCATCCAAATTGGAATATTCAAATTCAGAACAAGCGATAGTATCTCGCGGGACGGCCTCCCGTAAATCGTAATTAGCGCAGATTAGCTCCTTATAATTACTTAAAATTTACTTGTGACTTTCTTGCTCCTCCCTGAGGCTTGGGAGGAAGCGAGCAATAGAGTGGATAAGACATCATTTGTTTTAACGTTATTATAGATCCTAATTTTCACACTTACTTCCATAATTTTCCGTTGACATAAATCCTTGCCCGTTACGTAATATTATAAACTAGCTGTGCCCGCCACTTCGCGTAAAATTAAGTAAAAAAATAGTTTTAATTTTAGCGTGATGATATATAGCCTCTAGCCTTCTTCGATAAATGGGCTATGTAACAGAGGAAAAGTTTTTCAAATCGGACCAGTAGTTAGATTAGCGCATTAAAGTAAACAAACAAATTCTTCAGCTTTATATATTAGTATAGATGTGAGAGTGAGTGACTCTGTCTGTTACGTCTTCACGCCTAAACCGCTGAACCGATTTCAACGTATTTCAGTATCGCGATAGTTTGGGACTTGGAAAATGACATAGGCTACATTTTATAGCGGAAATAAAATTTAAACGTTATGAAACGTTATGAACAGTCAAACTTAAAACATGGGATAGTTTTCATCTCGATTGTGTATAACAGGCGGCTGTTACCTATAACACAGGCATTAAGTTGTCTACCTTAGGAACAGACGCCCGTGTGTCATTAAAAGTCCTATTTATTTATTTATATTTATTTGTTGTAAGCATTCCTCATCATAATTCTTCGCTAAGCACAGTTTGTTGAGTGAGTACGGAATCGCCATTACTCGCACGTGGCGACGTGTCGCCAAATTGTTAGCACTTAGCGTGGCGAGGAATGCCAACACAGTTTGACTCGCCTCATTAGATCGTTCACATCAAAACGATTACAATTTTTTTTTCTAATATACAATTAAAAAAAGCTTACAATGTAAAATCTCATGTAAATTAATTATTCACCATTTTAAGTCTATGAAACAGTAAATAAAACCGTGAAAGGAAACCCCGTTGATGGTCCGTTAAATGTTGTGGGAATTTGTATTAATTTTTAATTCAGCGTGACCTTTTTTTATTAGCGATGTTTTATTTTTCTCTAAAGAATTCAATTTTAGGCTATTTATTAGAAAATAACTTTTTTGTAAATATAATTTATGTTTTGAACAATTCTGAATGTTTACAGGCCTTTAGTTAGCTTTTTGGCGATAGATTTTGGTATTGGTTATGAATTATCCTACCAGTAGAATCCTAAAGGCCAGCTACGCTTTTTTTGTACCAAATAATATATATACAAAAACACAAATACAGAATAAGAGATCTCTTCCAGTTATCCACGAGTTTAAGAGAAATAGTAAAAAGGGAATGGTGCTGAAGAGAAGTGAAACAGAGGAGTGAAACAGAGGAGAGCTTTTGTGACTCTTCTATTAGTGTAGTCCATAGGCCTTAAAAATGAATTTGATTTCAAATAATATTTTATTCAAGTAGATAGAGATTCAGATATTTTAAAAGCTGCCACTGATTCGGAAGAGTGGCGCCATGGAAAGAAACTCGTTAGCCTCTCTTTTAAAATTAGTTCTTACAAAACTGAGTTTATATTACATTTTTGCATGTTAACTATAAAGAACAAAACTGGAGCGCATTTTCAAGCAGTTTTATCATCAATATAGTCTTCGACTGTATGTTCCGAGGAATTGTTCGACCTAATACCGGCAGCTGCATTCCACCACAGGACATCTAGTCCAAATTTGAAATTCCACCCTCATCACATCGATGTCCTAAAGTCTACAACTGTGCGATTTAAACTCCAGAAAAAATGTATACGAATACTTAGTAATATTAACCCGCGGGAAAGTTGTAGACCTCACTTTATAACTAACGGAGAAGGTCGAATACTTGGAATCCAGTGTTAGAATCGGTCATCCATCTACTACCCGGTCGCGGTAAGAACTGCTTAACCTAACAAACGACCAAATGCCGACCAGGCTACCACCTCCTCTGTATACATACATATTGATGTATCCAGATTTGAGATGTCTTGTGTACTTGACAGATGAGATGTCTCCGTATACATATTGATGTTTTGTGTACTTTGCACGACGGATCTTTAAATGAATAAATATATGATGATTGCATTATTAAAACTGTTTAACAGGAGGTCCTCTACATTGCACTGATAGCCGGCAATTTCTTAAATGCCGGAGGATACGCAGGCGGAGCCGCGGGAGTGAAGCTATCATCCCTCCAGAAGTTGTCTGACATTAGGGCCAACAAACCTGGGATGAACCTGATGCACTACGTGGCTATGGTAAGATAAAATAGAGCTTAAAAACAGTCATTCGTTTTTAAGGTTCCGAAGTCCTACAAGGTACCTTTATAGTTTCGCTTTGTCCATCTGTCTATCCGTCTGCAAAGTGGTCTCCACCCTCTAGGATTTCTATACTATTAGGTGCAGAAAAAAGAAATTTTCCTTGTCGATGGGACATGCCAAAAACTCATTAAGAAAATTATTTTGAGCGAAATTGGATAACAACCTGGGAAGTTATTTAACCTTTTTCGCCTATTTAATATCCTTCTATTTAGAAGGATAAAAAATTCGCTTATATAAGCGTGTCTTGACACTTTAACTGTTTACGTACGTTATACGGTTAAGATAACATTCTCAATTACGATTAGATTTCATATTATAACTTACCTATACCTCATCTCTATCTCTTTCGTGATCTCCTAATAAACATTGCGTTAAACTTCGAGTTTCATATTTTTTTGTGTGGTGCAATTGGAAATAGTAGGTGCAGTATGTGTATGTATGTAACCGAAAAATTACTAATAACAAAATATTTTTAAAAGATCCGAATAATATATTGTATGGTTTTAAAAATAAATTTATTATTATAATATATTTTCAGATTGTTAAGATTCTGATGTAAACCCTTATTCACAGCAAGCAGAACGCAAGAACAAAGAACTGATCCACTTCGCCGACGACATCAGAGTGCTAGAAGAGGCTTCTAAAGCTAGCGTCGAACAGTTGAACAACGAAATAAACACGCTTTCCCTGCGAATCTCTGCTCTGAAGAAAGAAATACAAGCCACTACGCACCTTGATATTAAGGAGCAAATGGGAGATTTCTTGTATAAAGAGCCTCATTTCGCTCGGCCTACTTTTTAATCTATGACAGCCAACAGATAAACACAAAGCATAGACAAAAATTTCAACACGCGAACCTAAAAAAGCCGCCGAAACATCAGCCAAAGGAAATTCAACCGTAAATTAACAGCTTCCGTATATTTTCCAAGTGGCCGGTTTAGCATCAAGGTCGATTTTCCTATGCATCCGTTCCTCTGAATCCAACGTGATTTCTACTTTCCACTGTGAAGGCCTGTTGTACTGTAGTATCTGGTATGTCTACTGTTTATTAATTTGCTTAAATTGTTTCAGTATAAATTTAGTTCTTCTTAGACAGAAATATTTTTTTTGGAACAAATGTTAGGTACACAATACAAAAATACGAAGCGTAGTTAAAAAAACGTTGCGTTAAACCTCGGCGTTGGCGCTTTTTCAGCGTCGTCGGTTCGAAAACGTACCGTATATGTATATACATATCGTTAAAAATAAAACATTGCTCGATAAAAAATCGTCGCGTTATATAAACGCTCTCGTGTGAACAGAAACTTGGAAATCCATATGTTCTATTTGAACGATTTTTTATCGCGCGGTATAAAAGCTCTCGTGCGAATGAAGGCTAACACAAGATGTTAATAGCAATACATCAGCTAATTCAGAAGAAGGCTCACGTAGACCAACTTCTGAATTACTTCTAGCCGTAATAGAAGCATTTAAAAAACTCTATTTCAAATCCAATGCTAGAATTTCGACTAACCGCGATCTTTAGTTATATATAAAAAAGATCAAGAATCGAACAAGCATCTCATTGATTTTATTTAACCATATTACCTATTAAGCACTCACGGGTATTAGACCCGTTTTAAGAGAAAAATATTTTTTTTTTAAAAAGCTTCATGGTCTTTAGTCTTTGACTTCACATTTACATTAAAACCTTTAAATTAACAATAGAGTCTACCCGCACTATAAGTGAGTTATAAACTACACTAGTCATTATCTAATTGACAAACAAACACACAGTTAAACAAATGGCCGTAAACAATTATATAATTAACTCGTTTTAATGTAAGGTTAAGATTTATGGCGGTTCATATATTATGATGGGTTTAATGGAAAATGAACCTTACCGGCCTATTATATGTTCTATAATAACTTAGCAATCGAATAGATAGCGATAATGTCAATCGCTAAGTGCCATATAAGCGATGGATTGCGATGTTTCTAAACGAATATACGCCTCTTAATGTAGTGCTGTTTGAACTATGCCGAGCTGTACCCACGACTGCGTCCGCGTAAAATTAGTTTTAAAAAATTGATTCAATTTAAACGTGATTATATGTAGTCTTCCTCGATAAATGGGCTATCTAACGCTGAAACAATTTTTCAAATCGCATCAGTAACTCCTGAGATTAGCGCGTTCAAGCAAACAAACAAACTCTTCAACTTTATATATTAGCATAGATGTAAATATCGAATAATCACAGCAGAGATGTTTACACTGTGTACTTTCATTGCACAAAGTAAATTGACTGCATAATTAGGGTTGAACCAATATTGGCGATTTCCTAACAACTGACATTTGTATGGCTGACATCGCATCGTTAGGTGTCCGAAGGTGTTCATTATTGATAATACCTGATTATTCTAATATCTTTTGAAATTTTCATTAAACATTATGATGCCCGTAGAGAGAATGTATAAAGCACTATTTGGTAAGTATGGAGTTTGAGTACTTTCCCAAAAATGCATATTTTTGTTCTTTTCAAGTATGTGAATGAATCTATCTCCTGATCGTCTCTTAACGCTTTGAATTATAAACTTGAAATTTGTAGTAAACATTGAGGTCTACGGTCTCTTAAGGCTGTTAAAAAATCAATCCTCTAAGTATTCGCAATGAATAGATATGGCTCTTAATGTCACATTTCCTATCCAGTTATTTTTTGTACTCTGCACTAATGCGTGTTCGAGCAAGCGGTGAAGAATGTCGGTGTGCGGAAAAATCTGTATAGGTTTATGATACACCGGTAATGTAATAACTATAAAATTTTGTATGTGTGAATGATAAATAAAATAAATAAATAAAATAAATAAAGTTGCAAAGACAGTCTATAAGAGTACCTTATTAATCCTTATCCATTTAAATACGTTGTACATTTTATGTAGATCAATATTGTCCTTTTTCAGTATATTATTGAAATTAATATCTTCGAAGTTATGAGATACTTAAAATGTGCAGGCAGAGTGGCCGGCGGGCGGTGTGGTAAGCGACCCATAGATGGCGCTGTTTTGCTAGGTCATCCTTATCATTTAGGGGCTTAAAAGATACTTCATAGTTTCTGAGGGGTTTGAAAACAAACACTGTTTTACGAATATTTTATAATTTAATAAATATTTGTTACGGTTCGTAACTAAAAATGTTAAGTTTTCCGTTATTCATCATAGATGGCGGTATGACGAAAAAGCATGAGCTATCGATGTGTTTTATAATTTGATAGACTAAGTAATACTCCTGATAAATTTATGCGTTATCAATAGTTCGATACTTGATAGATAGAAGATTTGTGTAATGCGTCAAATACTAGAGTCGTATATGGCGTAGTTTTACTTTATTATTATAAGTAATTTTTCAAAATGCAATAATTAGTTACCAGTGTCCGCCGCGAAAAGCCATACGCTTACATAACTTGACCGCTCAGTGAAGCAATCTCGAGCACGCACGTCTGTGTTGTTTCGCAACCAGACAGACAAATCCTACAAAAGGCTTCGGTTTCAACCACCACGGTCAGTATACTTAGTTAGAAACGTATTGGTCTGGTTACGTTTTAATTGAGTTCAGTTAACTAATAGTACGATGCCAACGAGTTAGTCCGCGTTGAGCAAAAATCTTCTGACTTACTAATTTTTCTGCGTAATTTAAATGCTTAATATTTGATGGCTCCTCAATTTTCATTAAGAAAACCTTAAATTCCCTTTGTTAACCTAACAACACTAAAACTCCTTCAATTCCCAGTGAAAGTTTCAACAGTGTCGTTTGGTTTTAGAAGATAAAAAATTTGAAGAGCATTATTTATTATTAAAAGAGTCGGGTCTTTTATCTCGTAAAAGTAAAACTTATTGATTTGATTTACAAAGTCTTTATTCCTGTTCAGTAATTTATAATACCTATATATCCTGTTCTTTTGCTTTTCTTTTTATTCATAAATTATAAAACAAACATTAATGAGAGTCCTCACAAAAACCACAGATTACCAGACACGATGAAGGAGCTGTCAACTATGACAATGACATTCTCTCGTAACCAATCTTCGCTAATCTATTTAGAATGATTAACCTTACCTTATATTCTTATATTTGCTCATTTTTGTCACCAGTGTATTAAAAGCACACTTAACCTAAAATCAGGCAGTTGCGATATTTGCTTTATTTTTATTGCATTTTTGTATTAGTAGAAAGTTTAGCTGATGTACAGAGCCAGTGTTATTACTGGTATTTTCTATTTTGGGTGGATCTTTAGTGTCGTTACGAAACGTTTGCTTTACTAGAGGTCAAATTTTCAAACAATATTTTTTCCTATAAAACTATTATATAACCAAATTATATTCAAAAATTTCAAAGCTATTTACGCTGCTCATATTAAAACTCAGTCGCATCCTTTTTTAGAAACTAATTAAATATTTAAGTGTCAATTAATACAGATACATATTTATAAGAGCCATAATATTGTTTATATAATCTTAATGGGTTTTTTATTATATCTTGTGGATTCATAAAAAAGACTTATAATACTAATTAAACGATTACGTGAAATATGAGCAATGACAATTACAACTGAAAAAACTTTTTATAGCGAAACATACGCTAAGTTCGTGTGTGAAAATTATTTATTACTTTTAGTCACGTTATGCGAAATTATTAATTTTTACCTAGTTTTCCTGGATTTCCTCAAAATAACACCTGGATGTAACGAATAGAATAGTGATTTATAGATATATAAAGTTAAAATTAATACCAAATACTGAGGTCTGTGATTCCTTGAAGCTGTGAAAAAACAACTCTTTAAGTCTACGCAACCAATAAATGTGGTCATTTATGTCGTATTTCCCATATTAGTAGATTCGCAAAGGAAATCAAATCCTGTAGGATACCTCCCGTTGATCTAGAATCATGAAATTTGACAAGAAGCTATAGCTTCTTCTTTAAGATATATGTATGTTTAAGTACAAGTAGATATAGGAAAAATTCCGAAAACCGTAAATTTGTAAAAAGATATCGCAGTGACTTTAAAAGAAATATTATGAAAAGTATAAATCTTAAAATAACCTGACAAAGTATTACGTGATGGCACGGAACCCTTAGTGTGCAAATGTGACTCGCAATTTCCCAGATTATCTCTTCAAAATATTGCAGCTTAAAACAGAAAACGAAACATTAGAGTTCGCTGCTGTTAACTGATTAAGAACTTCTTAGTCTCGTACTGAACTTACAGATGTTGTATGTTTTTTGCAGAGTGCGATAGCAGCGACTCAGGTCACTTCTACGAATCGCTAGAGCCAGCACCGCCTCCGCCACTGCCGTCGCTTCCGGCACCGCCGATACCACCCGAAGAGGACTTTGATTCCTTCGACAGCGATACCGACTCTGATGAACACGAAAAGGTATAATCCTGTTCATTTATATCTTTTTGTTTGGCTGGCCCTTTGGCGCAGTGAACAGTGACCCTGCCTTCCGCTCCGGAGGTCATGGGTTCGATTCCCGCCTCGAATCAAGGTCGAATGTAACAAGCGTCTGTTACCTATAACACAGGCATTAAGTTGTCTACCGAAGGAACAGACGTCCGTGTGTCATATAGTCCTGTGTTTATATATTATTTATTTACAAGTATCAAATTTAAAAAAGTATTTGAGGGAGTTTCTAAAAATTGCATGTTTATTTAAATAAAATTGAAGGGTTGGGTTGGTAGTGTCGAAATTATTTTGCCCTACTAATTGCATATAACTATATATATCTAATACATATCGCAAAAACCCAAGTTTAAACATATTTGTCTGGGTGTTTCTTTCGATCGGCTGGACCGATTTGGAAGGCATTTTTACTGTTAGATAGCTAATTTTACAAGGAATAACCTAGACTGCTTTGCTAGTGGCTAAGTAATTATGATTCCGCGAAATTTACGCGAAAGCGAAGTCGCGGGTTACTATTAGTATTAATCTCTTACTAATTTTAACTCGTACTCTTATGTTGATTCAAAGTTAATTTTCTATATGTGTGGAATCTTATTTTTTTGTTACAGCTAAAGTAATGATTATGATTTTTTTTCTGAACTATTTGCCTATTTATCACTCAAACTGTCCTTTCAGACCATACAACCACAATCTCCACCAGCTTTGCCAGCGTCCAGATTACCTAATCCGCCTAATGGAGGGGGACCGTACACACTCACGAAAATTGCGAACGCCGCGCAACGCAAGATGAGACAGATCAAACGCAATCTCACGAAAAGATATTCGGGTGAGCAAATCTATATTGTAAAATTAATATTGGTATAACAAAGATATTATGTCACGAAAAAATAAAAATATAAATTTTCATTAAAAGAAGATTATTCCGATACCGGGAATCGAACCCGAGCCTCCTGGGTGAGAGCCAGGTATCCTAGCCACTAGACCATATCGGATGTTATGTTATGTGGTGAAAGTATTGTTATATAACGAAGAAGCAATTGATGTTTTATAATAAAATATTATAAATTAACTTTCACCTAATTGGATTCCTTTTATCAATATTCTAATCAGTTAATTTTGAATATGCGTATTGAATGCAGATTAAGAGATAATTAAATTGCAAAAATTCGATCCTTTTTTACCGCTTTTACAACCTACAGAGTAAAAAATATATATTAAAATTTAATGATGCAATTTGCTTTAGTCCCATTTAAATTTTCTTATACATTCTTAATATCAACAAATTTACCCTATTATTGTTCACCCTCAAATGAAACTTACTATTCATTCATACATTCATTATGTTTCATACTTCGTATGAAAGAAAGCATTCTTTGTTAGTCACTAAACAGTACTGCTTGAAAAATAGATGTATAAAATATATTTTTTATTTTTAGTTGCAATGGATGGAAAAACGTTCGCCAAACAATCATCGAACATTCAGAACGGAACGTACGATGTGCCGAAGAATCAGCCAAAGATAAAAGCCCCCATATACGCCAACTACGAGAAACCTGAAATCCAACACGTCTACACGAATGTCAACTTTAACGACTCAAAGAACGTTTTAAATAAGACTGAAAATCCCTTAACGAAAATAACTGGAACCTTTAAGGAGGAGTTAAAAACTGTAATAGGAGAAAAAGTCGTAAACAAGACTGGGATATCAGAAAAGGGAGTTACTAAGACTTTGGTGACGGAACGAGTGGTCAATAAGACTGGAGCCACTGAAAGGGGGACTAATAAAAGTGCGGTTGGGACTGACAAAGCAAACAAGACTGCACAAGACAAAGGGGTTAATAGAAGTATCTCTAACGAAAAAAGGAATAGTCAAGGGGAGGTGCCCCCACCTTTGCCTGATAAACCTCCTCCAGAAAATTTTCAGTAGAGCAGTTCAAAGTTAATTTTGACTATAAAAAATAAATGACAAGGCTGTGGATGTTTAATTTTGCAATCCTCTGCAAATTAAGTAAACCCTGATACTACTGACCGGGATAAAGCTAAAAAGAACAGCGCGTCCCGGTTTCTTACTTACATAATTAATTTTTCTTTCTTTTTTCCGCGTCTCTTTCTTACATAAGATCGGCGTGAAGTGACGGCAATACTGTGGCGTCAAGTGGTGATATTTTTGTCGCGTTTCGTTTGGTTTGTGAGACTGTATGGTGGCCTAAACATGTCGTTAAAGGCCGGTCTGCTTGCCTTTTGGTCGTGCAAATGTCTATAGGCGTCAATAGGCACTTAGCTGCCTGCTGCCTGTTCGTTTGCAAGAGGCAAACGGGCAAAATTTAAAGTGTTACAAGGTGTAAAATTTTTCCTACGCTTACGAAATAATATTCTTTGCTTGTCACAGATTTTTGTGAAGGATTAACTGAATCTATCAAGTCCAATATAGATTTTGGAATTGTTTGTTATCCATATATCAAAGTGTTAAACCATTATCTTCCAAATTTACGACGTGCACAGCTTGTGACCCACTTCCGCGTTGTATTAAATCTCTGACGGCACCATATCTGCATATTAAACACGATTTGCACTGATATATGACGTACATACAGATCTTTATCAAGATTAAATGATATATAAAGCCGGGTGCAATGAAATCGCACATAAGGTGACTTTTACGTAAAATATATATTTTATTATTTAAAAAAATAGATATACATTTTAATATGGTATTAAAGGTAATTTCAATATCTCAGAAAATATGCACTTTATATTATTACTTTTATAATTATCATTTATTTATATATCTTATTTAAATATAAAGTATTTTTAAATATTAATATAAAAGTACAAACCTTAAAAAAAATATATAAAAAATAGATGACCGCCGGAAGCGAGGCAAGGTCCCGGCCTAGGTCTTCAAATTGAGAAACTTCCTCACAATACGTGCCGTCTCAAGCTATACCTCTTTCTGTATTCGACTCTTGACCCCACAATCAAGTGAGAGCGTTTATTAAAGCTTTTGTATTGAGCATAAGCACTGATTAGGCCACAACCTCCTTGAGGAGGTCGTGGCCTAATCAGTGGTCGGCATTTGAGTCGATCGCTAGGTTAAATGGCTGTTGCTGCGACCGGGTGATAGATGGGTGACCCATTCTAGCACTGGTTTATATTTGATATCCGACCTCCTCCGTGGTTTAGGCCACCGGGAAGTCTCACAAACCGAACGAAACGCGACAACAACACCATCACTAGACGTGACAGCATTGCCAGCACTTCACGTCGATCTTATGTGAGAAGAGATCTTATGAACAAGAAATTTGGCTTCCCCCTTACAACAATTTGAAAACAACATCCACATTGTTATATTTCGTACGCGTTATGGATAGTCGGTATCCCTCCCCACACTATTTATCGTGTCGATATAGAAAGAACAGTCGAAGTTTTCCGGGCTGTCCGTACGTCCGACAGTTAAATTGCCAAAGTTAATGCATAAATAAAAGGCAACAATGTAGGCGCTGTAACAATGAGCGAGCTCAACGCCCAACGGCTCAAACCTTCCATTACAGTAACCCAACCGAACTTTGTGTTAGATAAATTATTTCTTACAAAGAGATGCCTTAAATTAAGAACGCTTCGAGATGCTGCAAAGGTCGGCTCCTCTTTAGGATTCCGCACTGAAGCTTCTGAGTGGAATGATCTATTGCTATTGGTCCTTAACTTTTTTTTTCCTTTTTACTTTTTTTCCGTTTTCATTTTTCTTGCTCTTTTTGTACCTATATCTATTATGTTTTCAAACAATTTTCTAAAAGTTTTGTTTGCTTTTAATATTATGCTTAGATTTTTTTTGGTTCTAGGTTTTATTGCAGGCAACTTTGCTGTCGGCATTCTTAAATTGATACTTAAGCCGAGTTGTAAAACAGTTTCATCACAATGAACTTAATATTTTGTCTGTTTTTTAGAGATTTATTTTTATTTTCAAATTAGATAAAAAGTCCCACGTAGAGTGAGACCAGGATCTTAAGAAATGATAGACATGTCTGAAAACTGAAGAATCTGCTCGAATATAATGTGAATTAACGGAGTAAATTTATTCTACACTGGTTTTATCCCGCGACATAGATGGCATCGAGTGGTTTTGTTAAATTTTGAGGGTTTTTATTGTTTGTGCGGAACCCAAGTTATTTTAGGAAAACTAATGTAGCCCATGTTATTCCTTGTAACATTAGCTATCTACCAGTAAAAGTCCCATCGAAATCGGTCCAGTCGTATCGGAGATTACCCGGGACAAACAAACAGACTGACAAAAACTTTTTAATTTTCTTTTTTGTTATAGGTATCGTACATAAAATCGAAAAAAAAAACAGGTTTCATAATCTGATTCTGGATAAATAAAAATGCAATTAACATAAAAGCAATACGCGACTATACACGTTCAGAATGCAAGGTGTGTTT
>JANCMC010001245.1:0-14494 GCA_024363005.1 Charaxes varanes
GAACCTATAAAAGCCATTATGTTGATTTAAAAGTCATTTTTATTTTTCTATTTCTATTAAAAAGAAAATAGTGCAGATAATAGCTGACTAACCTAGGATTTTTGGGTAGGCACTTTTCTCTCTTCAAATATCTTCTTTTGTCTGATTTCATGCCTTTATTATCGAGTGATTTATTAACACTCATGGTAGGTCGATGAACCTCAAGAGGTGTCATTTTGGCAGGTCTTTGTTTCGTCTCCAATTGGGCGTAATACCTATGCTAGGTGTGTGTTAGTGACAGAAACTTGCTGGGGGGTCAGGGCCGAACAATGAACCTTAAGGATTTCCGGCTGGGCTTTCTCTGTTATTGTATACTTTTAATAGAGTATCCGAGAGAGTTTAGTCTGCTCTGCCTGATGTTTCCTTTTATTAGAAAACTAGCTGTAACCGGCAAGTTCGTCCGCGTAAATTCTGTGACTTTTGTGAATTGCGATTAAGTTTTGAGGGTTTTTATATTTTTCTGCGGAACCCTAATTACCCCTAACCCTATTTAGCTAAAAGCAAAGTAGCTCACCTTATTGCTTGTAAACTATACTACCAGTCCAAATCGATCCAGCCGTTTTGGATATTACCCGGAACAAACAATCAGCCAGACGGACAAAAATTTTTACCTTATATATTTACGATTAATAAAATAAATAATTTCGGCGTTGCAATCAGACCCTTCCATTTTTATTTATATAAATGTATAAATAATATATTTAGAAAAAGAATGATGTGTCATTATGCCTGAGAGAATTAGCAAGTAAAAAAGGCAGATTTTGTTTGCAAATCGCGCCTGTATGCATCACGGAATATAGGTTCCTAAATGTGTTGTGAGATTATAATAAAATCTATATATTATACTATATATTATGAGGTTAACCAAAAGGTATGAAAGTCGTCCTATTGTTTGTATTGTATGTTATTCGATATACCTTTTACCTTTATACCATTTTCGGCCCGTGAAGTCAGACATTCACAAAAAGGACTCCGAAGCCATATTGTAACTTTGAATAATTAAAAATTTGCCTACAAATACAGAAAAATGTTTTTCAATTGAGGTTCTTATTTGTAAGAAAAACGAAAGGAAATTGTTGGTTTGAATTCGTAAGTTTTTAAACAAATCTCAACAACTTTGAAGCTGGCGAAAGAGCAGTCACCTTGAGGTGACTTTGAGTACTTAATTCGGGGAATAGTCGCCGTTTAGTGAATCTACTTTCAACAGAAACTTGTGTGGAACAGAAAGAGGGCGATGTATGCGCCGGAGGGGCTTATATAGATGCGTAACGGTGCACCAAAGAGTATTTGTTATTTTCCTAATTTAATGCTGTGGATGTTTTCTGTGAACTGTGTTTAATCTTGAACAGGAACAAAGTCATATAATGCAACGCATATAAAGTCGCAAGTATCAGTTAGTGCTTAATGAGTTTATCCTACAAATTAATTTAACTAGTCGTAGTTAAAACGAACTAGCGGATAGATAGCTGTGAAATTCAGTATGCAGGTCAACTTAGTAACTCAATTATGATCCAGACCCGTATATCTAGGTTTGAATTGCTGGCCGTTCCCACGGCAATAACTACAAAGCGAATCGAGCGATGATACTGTTAATAGAACTCTTTCATTGCTAAAAAATAATACAGGAAATATTAACAAAACGATATTATTTTGTCAAGGATGTCACGACTACGCTCTGACGTCACCCTATAATAAAATGTATACACGTGTGCGTAAATCGTTTTGCATTGGTGTGCGTGAGGTTTTATTTCAATACTTTAATGTATTACTAATGTACATTTTACCAATATTTGCATTTGCTCTCCTCTATGCACAATATATAAAAGAGAAAGGTCAACTGATACAAAATTTCGAAATCCGCGGGCCGTACAATGATGATATTTGCAAGGAAGTAGTTTATAGTTCGTAGACATCTATTAAAAAAGGATTTTTTAGTACGGCCAGGAGGTCCAAAGGCTGTGCAACTTGGACTTAACGCGGACGAAGTTACGGGAAACTATAATTGTACAACTTCCATAACCCTCCGTTCGCGCAATTTTCCTAAATTGGTACCGAAAGTTTTTGCTTCACGCATATAGATTCTATATATTTTTTCTTTTTCCCTTTTCGTACCAGCACCGCTTAATATTTAGAACTATTTTTCCTACACTCCAGCAAAGCTGGAAGAGATCTCTTTTAGAGATAAGTTTTCCTATGTATACTTCTTCTCTATACTGTGTATTTTTCTGTATTTTAGTTTTAGGTACATTAATAAATAAATAGATTCATAATCGTCACTCGTATTATCTGACGAGGCCTTCATACTTACTTTCATAAACGCAAAAACATTAAAATATTCCTTTATACACATAAAAAACAACGTGACAACATTCTCAGGTATTAAAACTTTGTACAGGACTTGCCTAAAACACTCAAGACGTAATCCTATATGACAACATAACTTTTGAAGAACTTTTAATGATACTGACAGGTCGTGAAAAGTTTGTACATGATTACAGTCAGGACTTTTATATAAAGCTAGCGGACCGGACAGACGTTGTCCTGCCCGAACGTTGAGTTACTTACTATTTACTACATTCTATTATCCTATACTATTGTCCCCAGTTCCGTTTCCTTTCCCTTTCCATAATGGTTCACTATATTGGCGTTAATGACTTAAGCAAGAAAGATAGAAATATGTTGTAACGGGCTTTTTTGTAGAACTAAGATAAACATTTCCTTCATACAATATGTTCGTGTTACTCTAACAGTTTTTGCAGCGCACGCCAGAATAACTCGCAGATGGCGGAATTTTCTCGTACTTACTTGATATTTATCTTTATATTTTGGATAATTCACACATAATGTTTGTAATTTACAGTTTATGTGTTATTCTGATGTATATACTATATTATTGTAAAGTTTTATTAAAATCCATTCAGTAGTTATTCAGTAAAAGAGCGTCAAATATACAACCGTGTGTACAAACTTTTGCGTTTATAATATTAGTAGGATAATTTTTATTTCTGTAAAAAATACGACCACAAATTATCAGACCTGGACTAAATGGAAATGAGACTACACGAGGAGCACCAGCTTTAAAATAAAAAAGAATCATCAAAATCGGTTTACCCAAACCTCCTCCTTTTTGGAAGTCACCGGAGTTCACCAAGTTCGCCGGTGACTACTGATACCAATGAACAACTGATCTACCTGAAGGCTCTGGGGGAGGCATAGGTAGACCCACAATATGGTAAGCCACCTGCCCGCTTACCCGATGTCGCATAAAAAGCAGAGTCTCCATAATATTTACAGTAGTGTCTGGTAGTGAATCAAGTTACAGAGCTTTTAGCGGAACACTATAAAAATATGCGATTGGCCTACTCTTGGCTGGCTGCTTCACGCAGGCTGCTTAGCTACTACCGCGCAGGCTGCTTAGCTACTATCACAGAGGAAGGTTAGCTACTATCACGCAGGCTGCTTAGCTACTATCCCGCAGGCTACTTAGCTCCTATCACACAGGTTGGTTAGCTACTATCACGCAGTCTGCTTAGCTACTATCGCGCAGACTACTTAGCTACTATCACACAGGTTGGTTAGCTACTATCACGCAGTCTACTTAGGTACTATCACGCTTCTTTCAAAATGTTAAAATTAAAGTGACTAAAATGGTTCTGCGAAAATAGAAAATACTTAACGCCAACGACTTCTAGCTCGTTGCAAGGCTGTCATGAAAAAGGTGCCTTTGTTATGGTCCTGTACTGTCCATGGGCGCCGGTAGGCACTTCGGTGCCTGCTGCCTGCTCGTCTGCCCCCTTGTAACATAAAAAAAAAATAGTTAACAATGAGGTTCTCATACTAAGTTTCCTCATAAAAAGATACGATAAGATCTGGGATAATAATAAATTTTCATAAAATACAGTATACATCTTTAAATTTCACCACCTTGTACTAACTAACAATGTTAAATACGACGGCAATAAACCAAACGTAAGTATATCAGATAATATTCAAAACACACAAATATTTTACGCTTTTCAACATTAAGCATCGCAATTTACACAAAAAGGTATAACATTTTTATCATAATAAATTTGAAATAACGAGCGTGTAGATCCGAACGGCGTATCCGGTTTTCAGAGCCTTTCTCTTTAAAATTCTCGCTTTAAGTATTGTAACAAACAAAGCGCGGCTGTAAATTCCAAAATTCTTTTATCATGTTTAGATCATTATTAATTTTCAGCCGCCGTTATGAATTCGTAGAGAATTTCCATTTCAATATTTCTCAGAAACTACTCGTATATAAACGATGATATAATGCGAATGATCAATTATTTCTTTTTAAATTATTGCGTAATAATATGGATTCATCCTTTCTTCTAAGTAGCCTAGATATTAGATGTCCCCGATTGAGTACGCGTCACGAACTAATTACAGGCAAAATACTTTTATCTTAAGGGCATGTAAAAACTACAACAAAACATTTTCCGAAATTGACATATTTAATGTTTCTTTTGAAGTTTTTAGAAAAGAAATGATTAGAATTCTATCCCACAAATAGTAGCGATTGATTTACTAATTAATTGTTAATTTGTTTTTATGTAGTATTAATGTAGATACTTTGTCTGCAGTAGAGATTTTTGTTTAATTTGTATTTTAACGGTTTTTTTTACTGCTCCTGTACTTGTATAAGTTATTTAAAGTAGAAACTTTACTGGTATATGCATATTCTTACATTATATTAGACTCTAAGTATTGTAATTACTGTTTGTTTCTCTAATAAACATAAAATAAAATAAATTTCCGCTAACCTTTCTTATATAGGTATAATAAAAATTAAACTACGTATTATTATTTAAGGTAAATCCCAAAGACCATCTGTTATAAACGAACAAGTACTTTGACCTAACCAATGAGCTCAATAAAAACGGTTATAAAACCAGCTTACGCGGTAGAGGTAGGAGCAAGGGGTATACCAGCAAAATCCCTATACAACCTACTAAAAGACCTTGGCTTGTCAAGTGCGTCGGAGGTAACACACACAATTTTTATTTTGGAGTATAGTTTTTATTTTGTAGCGATGAATAATATTATTTGTCCGTATAAAGTAGCCTTTTTAATTTTTATATATGCACCATATAAATAAAAACATTATTCTATGTCTAATACTTAAACATAATATAATAGACAAACATCTTTGAAATAAATAATTAAAGATCATGTACTTATTATTATATTAATAAATCATTATTAAGGATGCGTATTAGTTAGAATTAGTATTTCCATGCAATTTGATTGCAAATCCGTTCAAAGTTTATATTTAGAAGTAGTATTTATTAGGCACGCACACGCTCCTTGTGTGTAGAAAAAAAAAAACCATGATCTAGTAGTCGATTGCGTAGCTCTAATCTATCCATATACCTTAGTTAAGATATCTGTAGGTGAGTTGGCGTTAATACGAAAGTACAAAAAAATAAATAACCATGAGGTGCCGGGTGATCGCTGTGCGATCGCTTTGGCACCTCTTACCTATAAGTGACATAATTACGATATCGTAATCGTATCGTACGATATAGGAAGATGTCCTTCTATGGTACTAATACGTACCAGAGTATTAAGTATTTGGCATTCGGAAATTAAAAAGGTTTTTTTTCAAACAAACATGAATCTACACCGGGCCAATATAAGCTCGTGTTTACTAGATCTAAGTAAATATTATTCCACAAATCCGTTATTCATTACATCCGCTAAACAAACAAGATTTCAAACTGAATAAACTGCTGAAAAATCGCCTCGCAAAAAAATTCAATTCCTATCGGCGTAAACACATTCGAACCGCGTTCAAAAACCAATATTTGGGAGTTACACAACTTTAAAACGTATTAGGTTCTAACCACATTTATAGTAATCTTTTCTTCACTTAATAATCTCATACGTTTTTTACTACAAACTACATACACAGTAATATGATTACTTTTTTAATCTACCATACATACATTTTAACTACTTAAATAAAAGTTACATACTGCATAATGCTGGTCTTTGAGAAGTGCCGGATTTGATACGTTTACCGCCCTAGGTCCAAGAAAAACTGATGCTCCCTCCACTCGCTGTAAAGCATGAAAAATTAAAAGAACGACTCAAGATGGCGATGATGTCAATAGTGTAAAGATACACCAAAGCTATACTAGCGAGTTTTTACACCTATCCCTTGTTACAGTTGCATTCTGCGAAAAAATAATTTATTAATCCATCATAGTATTATGGTATAATTATTACATAACAAATTTTATGACAATTTATAACTTTAAGTCAAAGCTAATGGCTACCCCGAAGAAGAAGCCCGACAATGAATCTAGCACTGTAGAAGGATAATTGAACGAAAAAGATGTTCAAATAAACATGAAGAAGAAAATAAAATTGTTATTTTAAGGCACGGCACGTTGGCACGGGCTTTCAGTCCATGCAGTATAAATTGAGAAAAAAAAGTCCAAGCTAATCCTAGCCGACCCGACAAGATCTCTTGCCCGATTTATGGCCAATCCAAAGGTCAGTACCAACGCCATCTACTGACAGTATTCGGAAAATTCGACCAACTCTGCTTATTTAGTATATTGTTAACATTCTTTAAAGTTTTCCTTTGTTTCTTATTTCTTAAACCTTACCAAAAATACTGAGAATAAAAAAACCAGACGGGAGGCAAATAAGCCCAGCTGTTTTTAGGTCATGGCTAGCCACATACCTAATTTAGGTCTCATAACGACAGCAGCACTTAAGGAGTAGGGTGAGAAAGGCTTGTACAGTGGATTATTATATAGAAATATACAATTATAAACAAAGAAATATTAGGCCCCACTTAGGTAGACATCCTTTTATATGCTCATTTGTGCCCCATACAATCATAAGCTGTTCATAAAGATAAGCTGTTGCGATGAAATCACAATACCTTATTTAGTAATTCCACAGAAAGTTTTAAAAATATTTCGTATTTGTTTCCTTGTTACTGGTTGCCTTTTATTAAAAGGTTTAAAATCTCAACAAGTATATGATTCAGATTGTTATTACATTATTTTTAAATAAAAAGCTTATACGAAATACTAAAGAAATGTAAATAGAACGCAGATAAGGAAAAATTATAAAGGTTGTGACATACTTCCGACGCACGTGCGATATACTTTTAACATTTATAATTCGAGAGGTCAGCAAGGGGAAGGTTAAAATTTACTCTTTTTAGTATTTAGTTTCGTCACCATCGAGAATGTTCGTGCTAGGCCCTCTGGGCATCGAACGCTTTCCATGAGCTATATGTATAATTATAATTCTTCCTAGTGGTATCCCGGTCAAGTACCAAGGTCCGCTTAGATTGCAGAGGATGTGGAGCGAGTTAAGATGACCGATTCCCATCTGACTTCATCCACGGAACTTCCACGATCTCTTCAATCTCACGATTAATATCACTCAGTGACAAGAGGTGCCAGAAAAGTTACCACAGGGATAACTGGCTTGTGGCGGCCAAGCGTTCATAGCGACGTTGCTTTTTGAATAATTGCAGGCCAGGTATGTATGCGTCAAGCTGTGTGCATCTACTGTGAAAGGGCAGAACAGCTCAGCATTATGCAACAGGCCCAATTATTATCAGACATTCTGCGCTGATTTTCAGCTGACGCGCCGTGACGTTTTAGTTCTTAAGGGACGGCTATTTAATAATAAAAAACAAAGTGGAAAGAAGATAAGAAATAAAAAAAAAGAAAAAGAAGACTTCACGTGACCTTTTGCATTTATTTAAACTACAGATCGTTGTCAAAATTCGGCGATAAATCTTTAGATTTGCTCTTTTTAAGCTATACCTATACATACAAAATTCTTTGTACCTAACATGACAATGTTATAATTGACAACTGTCCGTAATATACGCGAGGTTTTATTTTAATAATTGAATATATTAATAATGCATATTTTATAAATATATACTAAAAAATTGTTTAAGAAATCTATTACACAATTACAACTATGACAATACGGAAGAAATATTTATACATACTCGCATCTAAAGATAACAATAAATAAAGTTAGTATACCTAAAAACATTAATATAGATATAATATACAAAAACACACACACGTTTCCTTACATACACACACGTACTCACATGAACACACCTACCCATTCACACATCATAATACTTGATACACGCCAAAACACACCACACACACAACCTAAGTTGAATGGATGTAATACTTTTATATTTCATTTTTCTTTTTCATTTGTTAATCCTTTGTTAAATCATTTAAAAGTGCTCAACATATTATAAATAATTGTACCAATGTTTGGGAAGGCATTGGCTCCTAAAATACGGGCTAACCTAATTTAGGTGCCAGGGTTATATTGAACTATGTAACATGATTTATATAATAAAAATTACTATATTAATATTCAAACATTATCCTCTATATAAACTATAATTCTGCCAAATTTCATATTGGTTCGTAAGCGCAATTTTTGTAAAATGATACCAAAAGTTTTCGGTTCACGTAGTTATATATGTTCCCGGCATCAAGATTTATTTTTTTGTGACAAATAATTAAGTACATAGGACGTTATGAGATACGGACATATGCCCCTAAGGTAGACAAGTTAGTGCCTGTGTTATAGGTAACAGCCGCCTGTTGTACACAAACAGGTAAGAATAGAAAAGTAAGGGTAGAGTATACATAGACGAGAGTAGGGCATGAGTTAATAAATGAAAAAAAGCTAATTCATAAAACCCTATTCTTAAAATTCTCATTATTAAACCCAACTGACTCCCTTTTTCCCCTCCTAAAAAGCTTGTATAAGGAGTGGGTGCGACAATACCCCAACGGTGGCGGGGTTTGAACCGGGTACCTTGCGGATTTCAGTCCATACCTTATAACGTTGGGCTATTGAGGCTCTTTTTGTCCAAAGCTAGACACTATTGTCTATTGTCTTCATTTGTATAGTCTCCTTTCCATAGATAACATCTTGTTACTGTAACATCATAGGTACAATTCAGAAATTATTCATTCAAACTAGTTGCGAAGTGGAATACAGGAGTGGTACTTGGCCTCTCCTTTGACGACGAAAACCTAATAAAACTTTGAATGCGACCTTTGGAGCCAGAAAGTTTCTGCACGAAGCAATGATCGTGGTTTACGACCCAACAATGTAGCACAAATGAAATTGGCATTCGTGAAAATATCTTTGCAGTGAAATCAGTTGCGTTTAGGTTTAGGTTGGTATTACATATCTGATGGAAAGAATTTGAATATATATGTCATTGTTATTTTAGATATTTTATTTAGCCTTTCTTTGTAAAAATGTGTGGGAAAATAATTTGTTTCATACGTTTTCAAATGTTTTTTAAATGTTTAATAGTCATTCCGCTATTTGGTACGGAGACATAAAGTAAATCAAATATCATAAAAATCCGTTTATCTCTTCTAGAGTCGTAAATAGCCTAAAACGTAACATGATTTCTTTTTATATAATATTATAAGTATTGTTACAAAATTTCCGTATTGTTTGTTTATTTTGGGTATTAAAGAAGTTGAGACAGCTGTTGTCGAAAATTTCATATGTCTTCGTCCGCGAGGACGTCCCAGTAAAAACGTTGATCGATGCGGCCTGCCCATAAACACCTGCTTAAGTTATTCCGTTTTTTTTTATTAATATTTATTTTCTTTAGTCACTTCATATAAGAAATTAGTATTAGGTTTCATTATCATATAACTTCGCTTATTCTTCTTCTTCCTCGTCTACTTCTTCCTGTTAGCAGCTGTCTCATCCTGTGACGGAGTCCGCTTTCTTAATCTTTAATTTCGCCCTTCCGGACATCTTCCTCTAAAAGATAGTAGTTCTTTATGTCTTCCGTAATAACACTAAATCACTTCTTCTGCTTCTGTGGCGTCTTTCCTTTCATTGTTTGCCAGGTATGCTAACTTATCTCAATCTAGCTAAATGTAAACCAAAAAAGGCATTGAACAGAAATTTTCAATTCAATTACTAGGCATAACAGCAATTACGCTGTTAAATTGCCATAGGATTGGTGCTCGCTATACATTGGTAAGGTCAATGTTAGTAAAAATAATGACTGATTTCAAATTTGCATTTGCAACTGCAGTACCGGAAAGCTCGTAGATGCTCTTTTAAAGAACGTCACTAGGTCGTGTATGCTAAAAATAAACTTGAGCTATAAATAGTTTTTGGCAGTCAGTTACCTACCATAACGCGTGCAAACTCTTTGCGGGAGGAGGGGAACGGAATTAAAGTGTGAGCGAGATAGACAATTGCCCTAACAGAGGATGCGTGGAGTCGATATTTAATACATATATTTTTAATTATATTTAGTACTAGCGACACTCCCCGGCTTCGCACGGGTGCAATGTAGATGTGCAAGTAATATACATATTATAAACCTTCCTTTTGAATCGAATTTCGTAGAATACATTTTATCTATCTATGTATACAGAAGTGAAAGGTCGCCTATCACGAAATCTCGAATGCTGCTGGACGTACAAGCATGAAATTTTTCAGGGAAGTAGTTTGTAGTAGGTAGACATCCGCTAAATAAAGGCGGACGCGGACGACGTCGCAGGAAACAGCTAGTTGTATATGAGGATGATATTCTTATGCTTAAAGTTAATAACGTCAATTTGAATTAATTAAATGCCATTGTTAAAAACCTTTAACCTCCGACAAAAAAGAGGAGTGATATTAGTTTGACGTGTCTATGTGTGTGTGTGGGGCCATACACATAAATTGTACGTACGAAAAACAGTTTTTAACATAAATTCAATACTTTAAATGAATATTAATTACGTAAATATACTTACGTACGTACGTAATACACTTGAATCAACATTACTTTGTTTATAGACTAAACCTGAAATATAATGAAAAGCTTATAAAAAATAAGTTCTTCCTAGCGTTTTCTCGGTCTAGTACCAGGGCCCGCTTGAAATGCAGTTGATGTGGCTGTGGGGCAACTTAAGGTGACCGACTGCCGTCTCACGTCATCCCCGGAACCCCCACAATCTCACGACTAACATCACTCATGTATATATCATATATGTTTGTGCATTTATTTATATATTATATATGTTTTATAGGTATGTATATTTAGATATACCATCTATGTAATTTTTCCTTATATTATCTTGCGTTGTCCACTTAGTACATTACAAATATTTCTTTCGCGAAAGGTTTTCTGTTACTCTTAACAGAAAAGCATTAGCAATGAGACCGCCTTCGCACTACCATATTAGCTATTGTTTAAGCTGTATATATCTATAATTGTTTTTTTTTACCTATAACACAGGCATTAAGTTGTCTACCTTAGGAACAGACGTCCGTGTGTCATATAGTCCTGTATATATTTATTACTGTATATATTTATATATAAAATAATGATATATTTAATATAATCGTTTTTCTACACATTTCTTTTGAAATTATCACACTATCAGAAACGAATAAAGAAAATAACTACTTAGTACTAAGTTAACTCTATAATGAACTTGTCTAAAAGGATGACTCTATAGATTTATTGAAATGAAATTTATTTATTTTTCAATACACACACACAATTGGTCCGCATATTGACCGTGTACCAAATTGTTTACTGGCGGACTCCTCACTGGGGAAACCTGTATCGTGGAGGTACTGTACCTGAACGTATTTATTAACATTATTAAATTTTAATAAAATATGCGAAGCAATTAAAAAAAAATGATAAAAAACATAGTTGGATAGTAGTATACTAGTTTTTGTTTTTTAAATACTTTTTAGCAACTTGCGAATGTTGTAACTGCTTTTAATTAAATAAATAAATATATAAATATTTACAGGACTATATGACACGCGGACGTCTGTTCCTAAGGTAGACAACTTAATGCCTGTGTTATAGGTAACAGCCGCCTGTTATACACAATAATTTTTATTTTGTAGAAATATATACATATAGATAAGACTCGAGGTGGGAATCGAACCCGCGACCACCGGAGCGGTAGGCAGGGTCACTGCCCACTGCGACAACGGGCCAGTCAAATGGAATTATGATATATAGATAAGTTATTTATTGCATAAACTGTGTCTAGTCGACCGAGAAATTGGTTCGCCACGCTAAGGTCGAATGTCGTTTGCACGTCAATGAGTTAAAAGGCTCATTTTTGCTTGTTATATACCTTACGTTAATTTCCAACAATAACCCTTAACAAAAATTTCTTTAATTAGGAACTGTCATCCAAAATGTAAAATACATAGGGTTTAAATTATTAGGGTAACGAGTTTGCTATTTTAGGCGTGCAACAATTAATTAATTACAGTCAATTATAAATCAATTCAAGTATGTATATATGTCTATATATAATAGATTTATATATTTTTTGTAATTGTATCTAACATGTAATTCTGTTGGTGGTTCATTTAGTTAAAATAAATAGTTCAGAGCCTCAACAGCTCAACGGTATAAGGTATGGACTGAAATCCGCAAGGTACAGGGTTCAAACCCCAACGCTGTTGGGGTATTGTCGCATCCACTCGTAATACAAGCTTTTAATTTAAGCTTTCATGAAAATCGGTCGAGCCGTTTCGGAGGAGTTTGGCAACGCACCCCGTGACACGAGAATTTTATATATTAGATTGATATGAGAAGCGAAAACCTTCGGTTCTATTTTACGACGAAGGAGTATGAAATTTGGTACAATTATAGTTTATATAGATGTGTGCGATTTCTAACGTTTTTTATCATATGCTTATATTAATACATTAAATTATTAAAATAACACCAGGTCCATGTCTGCCGGGCCCACTATTTATAAATATTACTTGTGGATTGTAAAATTCTACATTATAATATTGTTAAAAACTGTAATATATATTCTGCTAGCTACATGTTTCCTGTGGCTTTGTCCGAGTCAAATTGCGAGAGTCTTTAGCCTTTAGATCTCCTTAATCTGGAACTATCAAAATTCCTTTCCTAGGAAGGAAATGTGTACTAACTTGACTACCTTCCTGCCAAATTTCATTATTTCAAATTTTATTATACGCCCTGCGTTTTTAGAAATTTCGTGTTAGGTGACTATTCAATTAGAAATAGAAAACTATTATTTTAACGACTATCGGATTTGTATTTCGTTCTTTCCTTGGTGGTGTCACCGAAACGTTTGTAATGTATATGCATGCACATAATTGTACTTTTGTTTTCCTTCACCGGCCAACCAGCAATGAATTCTAAATATCGATTGACCTCAGGAGATGTTATAGAAAAGTCTAGATGTCTATAGTTTCGGCAATTTAAAAGTGCGCGTGTTACTCTGTGCCTGAGTGGACATCGGACTGTCTTCATTCTTTGCTTGTGGAATATTTGGATAGATCAATATTGTTCGCAGTAAACGGCTGTTCATGACACTTGAATGTAAGAAAAGACTGTTTGATTCAGATATATTAATGTAGCACTTGCCGAAATTGTATTGGAGATATTATACTTAATCAAAATTTAGCGTATTCTGCGGTCCAATGTGGTATATAATTGGAAGTAATGACATCAACCATAACTAAAATAGAATAGATATAATAGATAGAGTCTTCTTTAAGGAGATTCTTTATGAAGACTTACATTTAAAGGGAATACAGTCACCGTATTCATATTTCCTAATACTTCAATGTTATTTCCTAACGACTTCTGTATGCGTGTGTAAGCAACATCCTTGTTTTTTTTTTAATTTTGATTTTCTATAATTATCTATAATGCAAAATAATGCGTTACCGCGAACAACGCGCCGTATAATTAAATTTATTTATTCAATACAAACGTAAATAACAACTTGTATCTCGATATAGGAATATTCCACAATATTCTTCCCGTAATGAGGCCGATTTTATATTGAATATATTACGCGGTATCTTCGTTATTAGTACTAATGATTTTGATTATGATAATTCATAATTAATAATCAATTCCCATACATCTGTACGTTTAGTACAATACGGGAAGTAATTGTATAATCCCTACAAAAGAGCGTTCTACAGGAACACTAAACATTTCAATAACTAGAAATCGAGTCCTTTCACCTAACTAGAAAAGCTTATATCCTACTTTATTATAGCGTGAAATAAAACCTGGTAACTCCTACTTGCAATACCAGCTTTTACACCATTGCGTCAGGAACAGTGGTTAATATTCAAAATTAAATATTTCGCCGAAATGCTTAATGTTTGAGTCATTGACATATACCACCTCGTTTAGACAGGAAATATCGCATCGCAACATTAGTATTCTAAATACGTCTTTAATGGTTTTGGGGACCGAAGATAAATAAATCCTTTTATATATCTTCTTTTCATTTTTGTTTTTTATGTTATTCCATCACAGCTTCATATATATTTATACATTCTTGTCCGCATGAAAACTTATTGTAACATGTGAAATTTTTGTTCCGTTACATTCCGTCGTCTCGAT
>JANCMC010001252.1:0-17931 GCA_024363005.1 Charaxes varanes
AATTGTTGTAACCCAAAAATCCCAACTTCACAATAGAGCGTTACAAACATGTAAAATTGAAATAAAATCGTCATTATATAACACATTTGTATATTCCATAATGACGAATACATTATTGTATACATTAATATATTAAAAAGTTTCTGTTATATTATTATAATTACAATTTAGTTGTTTGTACAACTCTTGTGTAATGCTTGGAATTTGGGGTTACAACAGCTTACGTGGGAGGTATCGATATGTGCCTGTAACTTGAAGAGCTGGAATAAGAATTTGTACATATATGTATGTACATAAAGTTGGAAGCCCTCTGGCAGAAAAAATTGAAAATAATTAGTGATGAGTTGAAGAAGGGCTAGTATATTTCGTGCTTGATATGCCACGTTTCGGTTAGAAAAATTTTTGTTTGCGTCAGCTAAACTGAAATATGTATATTATGTTAAAAGAAAAAAAAAAGTGTTTTATTGGTTTTATTTATCGAAAGTCCGGTTTGTGGTTTTCAAATAATATTAGTTAATACGCCGACCCATTGGCGCAGTGGGCAGTGACCCTGCCTTTCGCTCCGGGGGTCGTGGGTTTGATTCCCGACTCGAGATTGAGTGTGTTATCTATATGTATGTATTTATATATTTCTACAAAAAAATATTTGAGTATAACAGACGTTTGTTACCGATAATACAGGCGTTAAGCTGTCTACCTAAGGTTTACCTTACGTCTGTAGACGTCCGTGTGTCATATAGTCCTGTATATATTTATTTATTGATTATTTATTATTTATAAATGATAATAAAGGGCTAATGATTGTTATTAGAGTAATAAGATCATAATATAATGTGCTATTATATCCGGAAGATAACCTCGTACAAACAAACATCAGAGAACGTATACAAAGATACGTGGTCAAGATTATAATCTGTTTAATTAAATTCATGACGATGTTATATAAAACGATAATATTTAATTAGAAACTGTTCTGTTGATAATTTACTTATATATGGCTTTTTAGAAGAAAACGAATTTTGTATTTCCTTGTATACAAACATTACATTATTAACGTTTAAGCCTCAAGACTGTACTGGTATGGAATACTTGTACAAAAAGACATATAGGTGATTCTCAGATATCTGTGATAAAAAAATGCATGTATGTAAGTAAAGGTGTATACTTAAAAAAAATCAGCTATCTTGCTCTGTAGCATACGGTCTCGGGAAAAGTTGTTTGACGAGTTATTTATTAGCGTATTAGTTTTGCATATTATTACCTCTTTGACTGACTGTTCTAAAAAAACATTAAAGTCATTAAAGTTTGAGACACGTAACGCCACCTAGCGACGCGTGTGGAAATCTAATCGATATATTAAAAATGGCTTCTGTATTTAGAGTAATAAAGGATAATAAAAGCATACGTAATTTATTTCTGACAGTTGTTTTTGATTTTAGCTATGGTTTAAAAAATCTCAAGTAAAATGACATAAAAAAGAGTGACAACTGACATTTAAAAAGTTTTTCAACAATAATCAAATTAATGGCGAAGAAAAAAATAAAACACCCATGCTGATTTCCTTTGACCTACTTACTGAGAAACTTACTTACTTTATTTTTTATTAAAATGTATTTTACAAAACCTTTGTTATCAATATTAATTAATTAAAAGTACATTATACCGAGGACAACCACTTTTGATATTATTTTCATTTTATTTTTTATGTTAGTGATGAAAATGACACATCACAATTTTTAAAATACGAGCCCAATTTAGATGAAATTTTCAAGCACTCCTCAGTCAATTTAGTGAGTGATCCTGTGATATTATTCAGGAATCCAAAAGCAACAAAATTCGTCTTGTTTATTTTTTTAAATGCTATTTTGGTACAAACATAGCCTTGATAGGTTATTGGTAGATATATTTTTAAAAGAGATGGTGAAATACCCAAATCACAACTAAGTCGGTAAGATATAAAGGCTTTAAACCTACGTACCTGGAACAAAGTATGTCTATATTTTAGGTTAAGAAGCCATCAGGATTTGAATACGGCGTCAGCTGGCGTGACATAAGGTGAAATGGCGGCTTGAATTTTGATATTTCGTTTCTTACAAATCTCTTTCCGATATAAAAAAAGGTAGCGATCTTAAAAATCAGTCCTGAAAAATCTTACTCTTTTACGGTCTCTCGTGGGTAGTTAACAGGTTTTTTTTCATATTAAGCGTACTTTCCGGTACCTACTAGTTTTGTTAGTGCTCCAGTTAGTTAAACTTTCTTAAAGCTTGTGTTAAGAGTGGCAACGATAGCGGAGTAGGGGTTGAAAATAAGCATCTTGCAGATTTTAGTACTTGCTTCAACCATTGGACTATCAAGGATTAATTTTGTTATAATTGTCTAGCCTAATGGTAGAATCCTAAAGGTCTTTCTCTTTGACGATATTCCCTTCCCTAACTTGCCGAACGTGGAATCGGTGGTAATACTAGTGCAGAAATAGATAATCTTTTAAAAAAGTAACCTATCATAAATCTTGACAAACCACAAACAAAGATTGTATAAGGATTTTTCTGGATTTTCTGGATTTGTATTAGATATCCTTTCTATTAGTAAATCTATAATAGTCCTTGTCAAACTAAGGTCATTTAGTAGGTTGTAGAAGGATTTTGCTGGTATAACTCACTTACTTCTGGATAAAAAATCTTAGGGAGGCACTTCATTTTTTGCCTAAACTAAGTGAAATTTATATACATAATAGTGAAAGATCGCCTATCATGAATTCTCGGAAACCTAGGTGGCGTACTATGATGAAATTCAACAAGGAGGTAGTTCAGTTCATAGTTAGCAAACATCCACAAAAAACGGATTTTTAGATAGGACCAGTTTAAGCAGGTCTAAGGGCAAGTTTAATTTTACGTGGATGAAATCGCGGGAAACAACTAGTAGCTCATGAACATAATTAACAATAGCACCACTGAACCTTTATAAGGTTCGCGGCACAAAATATTAATTACAAACATCGCATCTGTCATACCGTGCCCGGGGTAAGAGGAGTCTACATCAGAATTGATAGCTGCACTTTATTGGAGGTGGGACGGCATCTAGACTCCGCTCCGTATCCACTGATATAGGACTAGCTTTATATACTGCTTCTTAGAAATCTTGATACTTGATTAAGGGCCCTTCTTTTAGGCGTCGTCGTAATAGAACACGAATGCCCGATGCGAGGAAGCTCAGTTCGTACAAACGTTCGATTAAACAAATTATGCCTAAGAAATATATGTTTAATCTAGCCTATATGTTTGATCGCATGTTTGTACGAACTAAGTTTATTTGCATCTCACATTTGTGTTCTATTAGGACGATGGCTTAGAGGCAAGTTAAAAGCTATTTTAAGTAACCCACTTCGGTATTATAATGTTCTTCTTTGCTAAAAAATGTTTAGAGAAAAAGGTAAGTTTAATTTTATTTTGATTACTCAAGCGAACTAATTTCTTCTCAATCTATTTAAAAACAGGAAACAGGTAAGATATTTTATTTTGGTGTGTATCCAGTGGATCGGGGAAGTATTACTACCCTTTTTAAGACACAGCCAAACAATCCTATTCGTGTGGTGTTGTAGTTTTCTGATTTGTAGTTGTCAGAACTTTTTTGCAAAATGAGATTGGGTCATTATTTGCGTATTATACATGTTTTTGCAAACATTTTTAGGCTATAGTGGCTGTTGTTTGTTACAAAGGATCGTACAAACATTCGGACTGCCTAATGTCGAGTAGTTTTATTATTTTGCCTTCATCTAACACGGCTCGTGGAACTGCTTGATAGTTACCGCCACTAAATAACACTCACACCTAAATTATTCTGGTATTTTCTTCTTTGTCCTAGCGCTATCCCGGTCTAGTGACAGGGTCCTTTTAAATTACAGAGGATAAGGCTGTGGAACGAGTTAAGATGACCGAAAGCCGTCTGAAGTCATCCCCGGATCCTACCTTACTAAATTATTCTGGTATATATTTTTTTAAATATAATTGCAAGTATCAAAACCGTTCCTGCGCACTCGGAATATCGGACAGAGACGGCAGAACGCTCACCTTACAACAAATCATTCAGAGCCAGTTCTGAAATGTTTCCATTCTTTTATTATTATTGATTTATTCCATATTATTATTAATTTGAGTGAGGTGAGTAAAAAAAACCAAACGAAATCCAACGAGTTATTTATTAAAACGTTAAACTCCCGCCCAATCTGATAAGTCTGTTATTTATGGTCGGGGTAATTTTTTTTTCTTCGCCAGGGTTCAGTGTTGCCCTGTGATCGTATTTATGGTCTTAGATAACATTGTAACCTAGATTTAATATATCAACATAGAGTCCAATCGTCAGGGGTACGTTAAATTAAGAGTTTGCATATTTAACGTCCATCATTTTTTTTTTTTTTTTTTAATTTGAGGTATGCCTAATATGCTCGCTACCACTTCAGTTAATCTATTTTAAAAGCTCAGCGGGGTTGGGTGTGAAAGGCCACCTATCTAGAAATCTCGAAAAGCGCGGGACGTACGAAGATGAAATTTGGAAAAGATGTTGTTTATAATTAGTGGACATCCGTTACAAATGGATTTTAATGGGGTTTGAATAGAATGGTCTATGGGCTCTCGCAAGTTTAATTTTATGCGGACAAAGTCGCGGTAAATAGCTAGTTTGAAGTATATCTGTAGATAGTAAGGTAATGAAAAGGCGATAAATAGTTTATTTTTCCTTATAAAGTACACTATTCCTAATCCAAATTTAAATAACGTAGAAACAAACATGTTCCCATCAAAACATTTAGATGTACATGAGATATATGGTCGACACTTACACAGCATGATCGCTTGCGTACCCTAAACCACCTGCTTAAATAATCTACGCAATTTTCACCCTTATTGCTTACACAATAAGGAATTAATCCTCTTTCAACCAACTGTTCCAAACATTCGATACAACCCAATTTCATAGAGCACCTATTCAAAACAGAGGTTACACCTTCCGAATAAAATACACAATATGTAGTTGTCACTGCTTGATAGAACCTGTCTCTCAAACTATCTACTCTGTGCTTCAGGACTAAACGACTGTTATAGAATTTAAAATAAAGAAAACTTATCTTAAAAAACATTGTATTAGAGTTGATTATTGTTTGACGCAAGCAGTGCAGTTACGCTGTTTTGTTTCGTAAATAAAATACACATCCTCTAGTATTCAGTTGTAATATTTTTCAATGTATGCTATACATTGCTGGTAACCAATGTTAATAATTTTGTATTAGAGAGTAAATAAAGCAATGTATGTTACACGTTATGAAATTTGTTAGGGTGTTAAAGCGTGAGATATATATAGTTTTGGTTGACGTCCTTAGGGAGACAGAAGCTAGGTGCTGAGATGATACCCCTATGGATAGATCAATGGGATGTCAAAATTGTGTTATACTTTGGGATTTATGCAAGCGATCCGGACAGTGATAGATTTTGCTAGGATTTCCACCTGAAGCTATTCCCTGGTGGAGGTATTTGATTGGATTCAGTATTTCTCCGTAGCTTACGATTCGAAGACAGCTGTGAAATAAGCTGAGCTGTTTGTTATTGATGAGAATGTTATGGTTAAAATGTGTGGAACATATTCGGAATATATTTGGTATTGTATTTCAAGCCAGTTCATACTTGGTAGAGGTGGCAGCGATGGGAATACTAGCAAAATCCCTATACAACCTTCTAAATTTAAACCTTAAACCTTGGCTCAATCCAGAAATATCTAGGTTCTTTATTAGAAATAACATCTTCAGCCGCACGTAAGTAAGATCATACCCGAGTTGGCTAGCCAAGGGAGGGAACACTGGCAGTGAAGGTGAGTTAGTGGCCACTAGAAAAACTCTTAGCGCCCTACACCTCCGAGTCGTCATGGCGTCGCCGGTTACGCATCCAAACAATTCATATTAAAATATAAGACAGGTAACTCATATGGCGACGGCTTGGCGACGTCGCCAAATTAGAAGCGTAGCCGCAATTACTACTGGCTACTCATTTGGCAGCCGCAGATATCCATGGCTACGTAGCTGGCGACGTCGCCATGGCGTCTCGGTATCCGCGATGGGAGCCTTAAACCTTTACCTGGGTCACAAGTCCCAGGCATTACTATGGTTTCTTCCTCTGCAACGCTGTCGAAAGTGCGTCCGCATTGCAGGCCTCACCATCACAAGCAAGTTTAAATTTAAACCTGTTTTTGTTTTTTAGTAACTTTGTTTTTGTTTTTATTATTCAACAATTCTAAAAACCCATTTAAAAGCCTGTATAGAGGACCGTGGCTGTTTGCCATATAAAGTCCTCAGTGTACTCGGTTGAAATCCCGGCTCCACTGAGCAATATCTTTCTTCTAGCACAAGCTGATAAAAAAAACTTAGGAATAACTAGTTTAGACATAATTATCTTGCAGGTTATTCTTCTTCTTCCCAGCGTTATCCCGGTCTAGTACCAGGGTCTGCTTAAATTGAAGAGGATGTGGTTGTGGAGAGAGATAAGATGACCGACTTCTGTGTGACGAATGAAACGTCATAGATTCAAGTGCTTGGCCTAGCTATTTGATAACGAGCAGGCAGCAGGCACCGAAGTGCCTACTGGCGCCCATGGACATCTGCACGACCAGAAGGCCAGCAGATGCGCACGTTTCGTTTCGAACGTAAAAGTGAGTAAAACTATCAAGATTGTTCGTGCTAGTCCCACTGATGAATACAAGAATGATAAGAACGTCTCTTCTGTTACGCTGTGCAAGCACTATTCACAATTGGTACGTTTTTTAAATTTTTACCCCAGCTTTAAGATGATAATAATTCTATCATCATTCAATATTTGTACGATTCTACTGTTTTAACATTTTTAATAAATCCAAAACGTTACACAATACGTAGTTACGCAATATCTTTGTCATTTATGTGGTTTCAAATTAAAAATCTTTGTTAACTAGATGTATATTAGCCAAGACCACAATTGGCATTATATTCAAGACTATCTGCAGAGTTCTGGTTCGGAAAGTTAACAAAAAAAAAACGTTAGTCATCTAGATTTGGCTCGCTTCGCAAAGGGAGTATCTTGAACCCTGAACGTTTTGGAAAAGAGCCAGATATGAGACATTGAAGCAGTATAGTAGTTAAGCGTCTAAAACTGGGGCTCCCCTTGTGATAAATTATCAATTATTCTTATTTTATAAAAACGAAGGCAATAAAAGACTAATTTTGTGATACATATAGTAATATCCAAAACAATTTCGCAAAAGAAGTGTCTTGAACTCTGAACATTTTGAAAGGCAACCAGATATGAGACATTAAAGTAGTTCAACGTCTAAAACTGGGGCTCCCCTTGTGATAAATTATAAATTATCCTTCTTTCATAAAAACGAATACAATAAAAGACTAATTTTGTGATACATATATAGATATTTCCAAAACTATTGTGTTGAACGTTCTTAATAAAGGAAATTTGGCATAGAATATACGCTACTTGGTTAAAATTCGATAATAATCGTTATTAAAATTTTGAGGATAACATAGATGAATTTATATTTTTCTCTTCCTTCCTCCCTTTTACATTTGAACAAATACGATCGTTTCGCACGATTTGATAGAAATAATTTCATAAAATAGTACCTAATAATCATTGAACGATTGACCTCTTGTTCGACCTAGTTTCAAACTCTTTAAGATATATCTAGGTTTTATAACACGTTGCGTAAATAGTTAAAGTTTCGTAAAAATCATGTATGACAAAATTCTTCCTCTTTAAAATTTCTAAATAAAAGTCTCCGACAGTATATGTCTATCTTTTAAGGTTGGCTCAGTATAACCTTTTTACAGAGCCTGACAGAAAAAGCTTAAGAGGTCGTGAGACTAAACATAAGAGATTAGGAGACTAAGCTTAGAAAATAAAAGTTAACGCAACCAGATCTTCGCGGAACCGGGACTGAAACAGGATTCGTAACTGATCACAGGCCAAGCGCTGAGCTATAGAGGGCTTCAAGGTTCCATTTCCAAAACACGTTTCCCAACCTTCCGTCCGTACGTATTGACACAGAAGTGCACTTAACAGAGTGGCATTGCATGTAAGGAATGCGCAGACATGAGAGATTAGTGTAGAACTATTCCGAAAGGAAACGCTGTAGGAGAAAGTGGGGCGAAAACTTGAGGGAGCCGTCGTCCCAACTTAGTTGTTAAGCTGGAGCCAGACATAGCTCGAAGTGTTTGTACATTTTTGTCCTCGAAGTCTATAACGTTCTACAAATCTTTGCGGAGTTACATAAAGTCCCCGGCCACATTACATGATCATTCAAATGAAGCTATGTTTCGTTCCGGCATTACGAACGTGCCATCGAACATATTGAAGATCGATGCGATAGCGCGAATGTAATTAGGACTAGAGGTCCCGGCAGAAATTACCTTCCCGTTGTTGTTTAATTTTGGTTCACCTGCTACTAGCCAATTACCCAATGTCGTATAACTATTTTCAATAAACGTGAATACTGGTTCCATTGTTTTAAGAAAATAAATTTACATTGACCGTCAGTCAAAAGATCTATTACGAATGCTGTTTATTTGAAGTAAGTAGTAGCGTAGTATAAGAAGTAACGACCGACTATGCATTTTTTACTATTTTTAAATAATCTTTGACATTTGCTTTCTTTTTTTTCTAATAAATCTTGTCAGAAATAAGGGGAATAAAATAAAATAGCCGTTTCTGAATTTTTTGCAAGATTAACGAACACAGATTGATTTATATATCATATATTTATATATCATATATCCATATATAATAGAAGATGGGGTATAAGTTTAACAAGACATAAATTTGTACCAATCATCAAGATTTGATGTATCAATTTTTCTCATACGACCTCACAATAACAACACGCGGAAGTGTACGCGTATCGGTAACGGAAAAATCGATTCAACATTTAGAGGAACGCCTATACTCAAATACCGGTTTGATGAATTAATCCCACGAAAACAGCTTTATTTTGCGGCTTTGCCCGCGTTATTCATATATATCGCCGTCATTGGTATCAGGGCGCTTATTAACCATGGCATCTGGAATTTTGTTAAAGAAGCGTATACTCTGTCTTTTTCTCAAACATGCTTGGAAATTTTAGGATTATTTTGACAAGCTTCTTCGAGATAAATCGAATTTGCCGTACTGGTCGAGTAGCGGCCGGCAATAGTTGTATGAAAATCCATTTCTTTCGTGTTTAGCGGCCAAATGAATTACTATGTAAAATCATATTTGTCGTGTAATTAAAAAATGAAACGATCTTCTACTCCGCAACATGGCGACCAAAGAGGTAACTTATCAAAGGTTTGATTTAAATTTCGAACTGGCTCGCACGTAGAAAGCTGTTTAGTGAAAAAAAAAATACTTTACCGCGTAAAAATCTTCGTCCATTAGTTTTAAACACTTTTTCAAATAAAATTTCTGAATTGTACTACATAGTTTAATTTCCGCGCATTATTTGAGTAAAGCACTATACAAGCATTGGTCGCAACTAGGCATTGATGGACTTACGTACATGTGCCGTCACACGTTGGTCCGTCAATGCCTCTCTTGCCGGCCGCTGCAGTAATGTACTATAAGCGAATCAATTATAATTAAATTAAAATAAATTAATAATTATTTCAGGTTCGCCAAAACTACATAAAGCGCCGTCTGTTGACCACTTACCGCGCGCTAGAGAGGATGTCTCAATCGGAATTCAACCTGGATAAGTTGGAGGTAGGAGTGGATTCGTCTTCTTCCCAGCTTTATCCGGGTCCAGTACCAGGGCGCGCTTAAATTGCAGAGGATGAGAGAGAGAGAGGCTGCGGGGCGATTTAAGATGACCGTCTGACGTCAAATTCTAATGAAAAACAGTGTTACCCATTAATGTGTCTCCACATGTAGAAACATGTTAAGCCTTGTTAGATCATATAAAACATTAGACTTAACTATACGAAATAAATACAATACATAATATCGAAACCGCTTAACCAATTTGGACACAATTTCTGTATAGAGATAGATTTTTCTTTTTTTTTTTCTTATTAAAAAGAATATTAGAACAACTTTTTAGATATGTCTAATATTCCCCTTTCCCCTCCTACTAAGTTTAAATTAAAAGCTTCTATCCGAGTCGCGCTGATAAACCTGCGGATTCAGATGTATCGTGATCAATTTGGCCAAAAGGAGGTAAAAATATATAATTGCAATAATATTTTATAATGTATGATATTAATAATTGTGCATTCAATATTTCGATTAGATCTAATAAGACATCGTATTTTTTGGTTTGCATTATATTGTATTCACCTACCTAGCCTACGGTTCACCGATTCTTATTTTTAATAATGTCACTTTGTGATATTAGTCGTAAGGTTGTAGAGATCGTGGGGGTTCCGAGGATGACGTCAGACGGCAATCGGTTATCGTAACTCGCCCCACAGCCACTTCATTTACAATCTAAGCGGACCCAGATATTTAACTGGGATAACGCTAAGAAGAAGAAGAAGTGATGCTAGTCCCAAATATTGGACCCACCCACAATTTTCCATTGCCGTCCACAACAATAGCTAATGACGAAATTTACCCTTTGATAATTACATTTTGTGTGGGCGAAGCGCGTCTTTTGATGATGGGACAAAAAACCGCACACAAAAGATTTCGTCGAAAATATTTAAGGTTCAAATTAGCGCTGACCCGTGAGTATTTATGTATATTTTATTTTCTTAAATATTATTTTGTTAAAGGTTGTCTTCCGATATACCTGACGGTGTCTAAGACTTTACTGTCGACGTGACTTAATATTCTATTGATTAATTCTATAGTGGTGTGGCCTTTTATGGAAGTTCCAGATCACGTCTGCTATGGAAAGATCCCTTTATCAGGTACATTCTCGCCTTTAACGTCAGTCTTCTCTACCCTGCCTTACCAGATGTGATATTCTTCTATCAGTGCGGCTTTAGATACATTTTCCCATTAAAAACTTGTACTACATGATGAGCTCTCACCTCCACTTCTGCTGCGTATAATTAAGTCATGTTAACTCATTTGTAAGACAGACTAACCACGTCATCAGATACTTAAGGATACATTAATTATACAATTACGACTTCATAACAGATCCGATAATGCTAAGTTTTAATTAGCATTATACAATCATACACTAGAAAAGTATATATCCTTTTATAACGACGTTACTATGTGTCTGAGGTCTCACATACAAATGGGATTGCGATAGACGCTTGTATTTATGTTGATATATAGAAATTCCACCTTAACACATGATACAAAGTAGTAGAACAAGCGCCGGCGTTAACAAATATGCCCATTAAAGATGCTTATACAAGATGACACAGATAGGAGAACGCCTCGGGATTGTATGCTTCAAATGTATTTGTATTTTACATATTATTATTTATGAGTCTGAGGAAAACCTTGGACTAATGCCGACGGACGAATTTCGCCACCGTCCCTTCAATATAAATGTAGTGCCATTGCTGTAATTATAAGACAATAAAAGGGTTTTTTTTATGTTACTAGGGGGCAGACGAGCAGGCAGCAGGCACCGAAGTGCCTACCGGCGCCCATGGACATCTGCACGACCAGATTGTCGAGTCCACCCCTCGTTTACTCAAAATCAAAATGGTACAAAAGCAATCACTCCGTCAACGAAACATTTTGAATACTCATGAATAAAAATCACATTTATCTCCGCTCTCGCAATAATCCTTTTCTGAAAATAGCCGTTCATCCTTTTACACTAAATCTTTTACGGTAGCAGCTGCCATTCGATTCTCAAAACGGTTTGATGATGTTTTTCCTTTTTTTTAATTTATTTCATGTCCACGAATACTTATTTTCTTATAGACTCGATATTTGAACGGAAGTAGCTAGTCCTTCTTCCGGTAATTTGTGGCTGCAATCAATATTATAAGCAGAGCAAAGTATTTTTATAAAAAAATAACTCTCTCGAACTGAACATGATATTTTACCAATTTAGTCTCGTATTAATTGCCGTGAAAAACAAAGCACGTAAGTTATATACTTAAACTAACAATAGGTTTTAAGCCTAATATAAAAACATTTTATAATAAAGAAGCTCTAACCTATAATGCCTTAGCCTTTACCTAAAGAAAAATTTAAAGGTTATCGTTTAATATTTTATTAAAAACACTGACCTCTGCCATAGTCGTATCTTACTCGTTCAGTGACGGATCATTGCCTCGCAATCTTGAGAAAAGAAAAGTAAAAGAATATTTGTTATTATGCATCAATTTAGCTATTTTGTCTAAAACGCTTTTGTCTTCATATAAAATTGCACTGTCAAAATATATTTTGTTTAAATTCTGGACATAAAAGTCTCTTATCAAAAAACAACCAAACGTACTTTTAGAAAATAATTCAAAGGTAACACAGATTCTTTAAATCATACTTGTATTTATACTCTCTTTTGTGTAATTATTAAAGAGGGTATATATAGTTTAAATTAACCCGTACTTATTATAATAATTAATAATAACAATTTTACGCTAATACCGGTGTCAGACGTAGCTTCATTTGAATGATCATTTCAATGATCATACATAATAAATTGGAAATCCTAGAGAGGACCTTTCAGGCCGACAAACAGACGGACGGACGTAACGAAACAATAAGGATTCTTTGTAGGACTACGGACGGACGGACAGAACCCTACAAACAACGAAGCCATATCATTTTTCTACATGAGACAATCGTAGAATAATTAAGAAAAAATTAATTATAAAACAATTCTCTAATTATAAACTATCCAAACTGCTATACGAGACAACCATTATACTGGGAAAGTGCGCTAATGATCATAAGAATCCTTTGTAAAGGACAAGGAAAGAATTGATATAGGGCGAAAGTCATTAAAGGAAGAAGGATTTTTATTTTTAGGAATTGGAATTACATAAGCAATGCACCAAACGCTAGGAAATTTGTTAAGAGAGAAAGTACAATTGAAAATATGAGATAAAGTTGGCGCTATCGTGTCTTTATTTAAAATAAACAATCTGTAAGTATGATTTCAATTATACATATTTGCTGAGCAGGTTACATGTGGTGGAACAAAATTTGTTCTGGACGTTAATTATGCTATATTGTATAGTCGATCTAATATTTTGATATATGTACTCAATGCCGCCTCGAGTTAAGTTTTACGACCGAGCAAGATACGATTATGTCGCCACCTTACTTGCCCTGTTTATGTTTTATTATATAAAATATATTTAAAATTATCGCATATTAAAAGTCGCTCCACTGGGACTCGGCGCGTGGAGCGGCCGCTCCGTCTGCTCTATGCTAGGACCAGCCCTGCATGTACTAAAATGAATATCTAGTATATTATGTCGTCACATTGACCCACGAAGTCAAACTACTTTTTTCTTTCTTTTTCTATTTAAAATTGTAGAACTGTTAAACCTATTGTTTAGTTATGCTTTGACTTAATGTAAATTAAAAGGTAGTTGATATACCGCGACCGAAGTCTTGTCTATAGGCTAGTTTACAAAAGTAATGTGTACGTACACTCGACCCGCGATCAAACAAGTCATAAGTAAATGAAACTTGTTTTACGCAAATGTGTCACCTTGTGCTGTATTGCAACACGAAACCCTTGACATAGAATAATAACTCACAAAACAACAGTACATTTATGTACAGCTGCCTTTAATATTCAAGTTAGTTTTTTGTCCTTAGAAATAAAGTAATTTATTCAACTAATTCTACTTATAAATATGCCTAAACATTATTTAATTATTTTTATTGTCTTTTTTGAACGTTCCTGAAAATCTGCTCATAATTTTATCAATCAACTAGGTTGTATCTCGCGACTTCGTTCACTTAAAATTAAAATTCCGTTTAGACCTCCTCATCATAGCGCTATCTAAAAAACCGTTCTTAGCGCATGTCTACTCAATACAACCTACTTCCCTGTTAAATTTCATCTTTATACGTCCCGCAGTCTTCGAGATTTCAAATAAGGTAAACTTTTGCTTTATTTAGTTACATAGATACCTTAGGAACTTATGCCTAAGCTTAGAATTTTGTTATAGAATATTAAGTTTACTTTAGGTATGTCTAAAATTCGACGTAAAACGTAAAAACCGCGGTAAGAACTGCTTAACCTAGAGATCGAATCAAATTCCAGCCCCTGATTAGGCTAGGACCTCCTAATGCGACATTTATTTTCATTCATATTTTTCCCGTCTTCGATTTTTTTAGATAACGCTGGGCAAACGAGCATGCTGGTCAGTGGTCACAAGAGCGATAACCCATGCTATGTGAACCGATGCTTGATTAGTATAAAAAAAGTTATACTGAGCCAACCAAAAAAGATAGACATATGCTGTCGCGGACTTTTATTTAGTGCTTTTAAAAAGGAACAGTTTTGTCATACATGATTTTTGCGTAACTTAAACCATTTACGCAGCGCACGCAACGGAAGCTCTTAAATGGGAAAAAGTACCCCCCGATTTTGAAACATTCTTCATTGGTGCTCCGCTCTTATTGGACTTAGCGCGTTGATAAATAGCCTATAACCTTCCTCGATAAATGACCTATATAACACTGAAAGAATTTTTCAAATCGGATCTGTACTTAGCGTTAACTAACAAACTCTCCAGCTTTATATATTAGTATAGATTTCTTTTACCTCTTTTTTCTTCTTAGATATACAAAAAAATATAAGCGACTCGCGACTCCCACGGTTAAATGCACAATAAAAAAACTACCAGATGAGAATTGAGTTGCTTTCTAGAAGGCACATAAGCGCAAGTTTAAAAAAACACTTACGCAAACTGATAAATATATTATAAATGGCCCCGCCCCTGCTTTAGAAACTTGGTAAAAATTAAAACATACGGGTAAGTTTATTGTAATGCCAGAGCCTGACATAACTCAAAGTATTTGTACATGTTTGTCCTGGAAGACTACAAAGTTCTACAAAGCTTTGCGCAACTACAGAAAGTCCCCGGCCTCAATACATGATCATTGAAATGATCATTCAAATGAAGCTATGTCTGGCGCCGGCATAATAATGCTTACGGTTAAGATCTTTACGGTTAAGGTTATTGTGCAAATACCCTCAATATATTGAAAACGGATAAGGGAGTATTTACAGACAATTTTTAACCTTAATACAAGGGCAAAATAAGTGTTAATTTGGCGTGGGATCGAAAGAATCAAGTATGTGCGGTGTGGAAAGCTAGGATGCACGTGAAATAGGGTTTGAACATTGAAAATGGGGGAATGATAACGCGACTAAAGGGAGCTCCTGGGTGCGATGAAATCGGATGTATGAAATAATGGGATACTTAACGCAATGCTGTGTAACCTGACAATTAAAAAGTACCTTTGACATTATTCGGGGGGAGGGGTCGGTCGTAAAACTATTACGGCAACGTTCTGTGGAGCACGCCGGCTTCATTAATCGGGCATCGTATGAAGCTATCTCCTTTATTATGATATGACGGTAGGCCGCGTCCGTACGTGTTGTTTCGCACCGATTAAGCCCCGAGTGATCAGTGGTAGAAAGGTCGGATTGGAGTCGTGTGGTACCTGGTTTGATTCTCGACTGTGCTAGTCTGCGCTGTGGACGAAATTGTCTGTGTATCTGAAGCCTCTCTCAACTCTCATAACGAGAAGGATGTATTTTATTTATTTATTTTATTTATGTATTGAAATATTAAACATTAAAAACGGACCTGAGTCTGACCAATCTCCAATGGGCAACACTATAAATCCCCATCACACCAGCACTACCAGAAGGCACGCAGATGTGTTGCCGGTCTTTAAGGAATGAGTGCGCTCTTTAAGACGCTAGTATCACGAACTAACGGTCAAAAAATATATATATGAATATATATATTAGCCGTTTCCCTCGATTTCATTCGCGTAAACTTGTCTTTAGACATTACTCTTTCCTTATCAGGCCCTACAGATAAATCCGTTCTTAGCGGATGTCTACTATCTATAAACTACCTCCTTGTCAAATTTGTTCTCTGTACGTCCCGCGATTTTCGCGATTTCGAAATAGATGGCCATCCGCTTTCATGTACAAAGATATCAACGAATGACAGCCATATTTTATTTCGGTCATCTACTACCGTTGCTTCTTTAGGACGTGTATAAACGACATTCAAATAAGGTTTCTATTAGAGTGAGCCATGTATAAGTAATGCCTTCGGATTTACCTCCCTGATAAGAGCGACATTTACAAATTCAGCCCTGTGATAACGTGGATATTAACAAATTTGGTCCACCGATAGCGTACACTTCTAAAATATTTAGCAGCTTGAAGGATTTGCCTATACTTCATTCATTTTATTGTTTTAGAACTTAGACTTTTGTGGGCGGAATTCATACTTATTATAAAAACGGTTTCTAAACTCACGCGTGTGTTATAACATAAGCGTCGTATGTTTTTATAATTAGTATTTTATTGTTAAAATTAACTACACTATGACCCGCGATAATATAGAGGAGGTCGTGATCTAATCAGTGGTCGGCATTTGAGTCGATCGCTACGTTAAGTTGCCCTTGCTGCCACCGGGTGATAGATGGGTGACCCATTCTAGCACTGGTTTATATTTGATATCCAACCTTCTCCGTGTTTCGGAAGGCAGTAATGGTGCGGTAGTCCGCCTCGCAATCAAGGTTCTGGGTTTGATTCTCGCCTGAATTTAAATTAGGAATAAACATTCTAAATTAAATTTAGACATTGTAGACCACGTGTCTAATCAAGAATAAATTTTTCTGCAAGATTTTTTTACGTTATCTTTTAGTGAAACTCCCATCAAAATAGAATCAAAAACAAACACAAAAAAAAACTATAATTTTAAAGTGTTGCTTATAAATATACTATCAAATAATTTTTTTTATTATTATTAATTCAGAGCCTCAATAACTCAACGGTAAAAGGTATGGAATGAAATCCGCAAGGTACCCGGTTCAAACCCCACCGCCGTATGTACCAGGGTATGGTCTCACCCACTCCTTTTCATTAAAGCTTAGTTGGAGGGGAAAAGGGAATATTAGACATACCTAAAAAGTATTCCTAATATTCTTTAAATAAATAATATTAAATATAAGGAGGTCACAAATTACAGACAGGCAAGTCAATTTTATTTATAAGTATGTGTAAGACGTAATAACCCCATTAGTAATAATTATTATTACATCAACGGGTTGCGCTGTAATTAGTAATTAGGTAAATTACAGCAATTCTCGTGTGGTGATGTAATACGTTAAATTCATTGTAATACATACCTGTATTCGAGCTTCTGTTAATCCAATCTTCATGGCGAGCTCCTCTCTGTAACAAAAGTAATTGTATATTTTAATTTTAGTCTTTAGTTCTATAGTTTTTGGCTGGCCCGTTGGCTCAGTGAGCAGTGACCCTGCCTTCTGCTCCGGGTTCGTGGTTTCGATTCCCACCTCGAGTCTGGGTGTATTATCCATATGTATGTAATTATATATTTCTAAAAAAATACTTGTGTATAACAGGCGGCTGTTACCTATAACGCAGGCATTAAGTTGTCTACCTTAGGAACAAACGTCCGTGTGTCATATAGTCCTGTATTTATTTATTATTATTTGTTTATAGTTATTTTTAATTCACTAGTGCGATCACAGAAACAGTGTTTTTATCGAATTATAATTTGAATGTCTGTCTGAAGATAAGAATTTATACTAAAGTCATAAAATTTCTATCATTGAGTATAAAATCTTATGACTTTAGTTTAGAGAATTACATATATTAAGTTTCTGCTTTTTCCTGCCACTTCGTCTGAATTAAAATAAACCAGCAAATCCTTAGACCTCCTTAAATTAGCCCTATCGAAGAATCTTTTCTTAGCGAATGACTACTAACTATAAACTATTT
>JANCMC010001276.1:0-15841 GCA_024363005.1 Charaxes varanes
ATAGATAGCACAATGGATTATCACGCTGAAGTGCCAATAAGCTGGCCATATTAGTCGTAGAACCAAGAGCCGTTGGGCCTTTCACCTGTAATTACTATTTATACATCTCCCAATATCTTTCACTTCATAATCCGTATCTCAGAGTCCATAATTTTTAATACGGTCACATTTCTTGTCCTATCAGAGCGCACGATAGAGAGCGACCCAAGTTCTTACGGCTGCAAAATATGTTTGTGATATACATTTTGTATAAATTTTAACATTTTTATCATCGATATCTTATTTTATTAATAGCTATTTCCCGGTTCGCGAAACTTAAACTTGCGAAAGCCCTCAGACCTCCTTAGTCTGACCCTATCTAAAAATTCGCCCTTAGCGGATGTCCAAAAATTCATTCAAAAATCCATAACTTTCAAAATATTTATATCATTCATAAGGAAATTAAAATAAAGATAACTAATATAGAAAAGAGTCGAATCTAATTCTACGTTTGAAATTAATTTTAATTATTTACTAATTTTAAAATATTAAGACATTCTTTTGGAAGCAATAGAGATGGAATTCATACATTCTTAAGCTTAGTGTTAAATTTAAATAAAATCAATTACAAGTTAACACTCAAAATATATTTCGAGTGATTAATAATTATTAATAAATCTAGTTACAGTGAGTAAGAAAATATAATAAACGTATAATCTTTAAAATCAGTTCGTTGAAACGATTCACGTTCGTTGAAACGAACGTTCACTTGTAGAAACTTGGCCTCCATTTCACGTGAACGTTTTTTTCGGGATTACGTTTATCAGTCGTAGATTACGAGTCAGCATCCGATGGTACTTTAATCACTAGATTTGAGTCGGCTCTCCATTCTATTCAATTAAATATTTAAATATCTGGTAACAAGCGATTACTTCCGATTGACGTTTGGACTTGGCTGGTTCAAACTTAGTTTGGGATAATACGTAAACAGGTCGATGCAATCTTATACTATAAGAGAAGGTGACATAAATGTCAATGCCAAACAAATATATTGATAATGCATTGATTAATAAAAGAGAATAAACGATAATTAAATTAATTCTTAGACTCCCTTTTACAACCATAAGATTTATCCCCCGCTCTCAAATAAGCCGACTTCAATTTACATTTTTGTCCCCCAAGTTCCAGTGTTGTCACTATTATTTTTAACCTTTGCCCATTAGCTTTATACAAACAAAAAGATAATATACCAAAATCATCATCATCATCATATACCAAATATACTATTATTCTATAATACCTTTTATTCTATTATACTATATTATATGCCAACATATAATATATTATAATAGAATAAAAGTTTAGCTGCTGTCTCCTGGTGCTGTAGAATCGAATTGAATCGAATGTAATTGGTTGGATTTATAGAATTACCACAGACATACAGACGTGGCTACTTCACATATCGGGTTTCACGCGGCACACTTACTTTAATTGACATTCGATACTGTCAATTTTAAACATTCCTCCTGTATTGAAACAATGTATATCCCTTGAATCTATTGTTGTAGTTAACGTAAAAGAATCAATTATATTGTTTATATTTGTCGGTTTAAAACAACAAGACAATCTTCCTTTTTATTCGACAAGAGGCACGCGGTCAAACGATACAATTTTTAAACATAACCATAAGATTAAAACACTTTCATTTTGGTCTAACGGACTTTCTGCTTGACTTGGATTTTATCTATGGAACGTATCATTGAATTTCTATGCGCGTTAATGTCATAAATAAGACATAATTTACATTACGTACTAACTCGGAAATATTTAGAACTTCTTCATGACATGACATGACACTCGGCTAAAAAATACATTTATCAATCACGTGCACCACATAAACAAAGTTTTCAGTAGCAGCCTGTTTAAAATATCTTACTTTCGCCTGTCACAGTCACCTCTTTTTTATACTAAAAATACAGAAAATCAAAACGGATAATTGGTAGTGTTCAGACAGGGGAAGTCACGCGTCAAGTTCAAGTTCAGAGCTGACACTCATTTTGTCGTTTATTAGATTAATAACAACAATTAGCTGCCAACGCGTTCGTCCATGCGTGTGGTCTTCGCGTGACTGACCGTAATTATGAAGCGATTACGCAACTAGCGCCATCTGTTTATGGTTAGTGGATTTAATTTCGAAATGACGGACCTATAGAGCTTGTAATAAATGACTTCAATTAGCAAACGAGTTGTAAAACCTGTTGCATCCTCGATTTTTGCTACCTTTAGAATATAAACTTTTTCAAGCATCTAGAAGATACTTCTATCGTCAGGCAAGCTTATTGGACATCTTAACGATAAAAAAAGAATTTTTTTCAAATTGTATTTAATTAAAGCATCTTAAATGAGAAAATCGTGTTTCGGATGGCAAGTGGAACCCGATTAATGTCACTGAGTGATATCAGTCGTGAGGTTGCAAAGATCGTGGGGGTTCCAAGGATGACGTCAGATGGCAATCGGTCATCTTACGCCCCACAATCACATCCTTTGCAATTTAAGTGGATCTTGGTATTTGACCGGATAACGTTAGAAAGAAGAAGAGGATCTTAAATGAGAAAATTTTTATCTAATAATTGCAGATATTAATTTCATTGTATTCTATAGCTAGTGATTATGTTTGTGTGAATATATAACTGACCAGTATCTCAACCTTATTTGCGAATCTAGGACACTTCAAACCACAATACGACCCTGTCACCATTTATCTAGTTTCCACATTCGTATTGTTTACTGAGAATATAATTTTGTCAATATTTAAAATATATTAAAAGCAAGTAACATATCATCAAACGATTTCACTTCATTTGAACTCCAAGCATAAAAGAATTGGTACTTTCATACGATTCAACAGACACCTGTTGAGGTGTCAAAGTCAGTACCAAGTCATTAAAACAAAAATACAAGATGAATAGGAAATCTATCAGGCAGAAGCTCCGATGAGTTAAAAACAAAAAAAAATACAACAGTCAATAAATATTTCTGTGATTATATTCATATATTGCTGAAATATTTATAAGATGCGTCCGCAAGTCGCCGAGGGCACAGCGGTAGTCACTATTAGGGAGGGGAAACTTATTTATCGAAGTTATCCATCAAAACATCGACCCATTGATGTTATAAATATGATATCGTACTCTGAATACTGCAAACCTGCACCTAGGAAGACGTGATAACTGCCTTCGATAAAGCAGTTAATGTATGTTTTATTAAAAATACTTTAGGTATGCCTAATATTGCCTTTACCCCTCATACTAAGTGTAAAGCTTGTATCAGATATAGTTGCGACAATAACCTAACGGGGTCGGGATTTAAACCAGGTTCTGACTGATTATAGTCAAAACCGTTGAGCTAATGTACAATGTCTTTTACTGTGTGGCTTGGCTAAAAACCTGCGCTACAGTTTTATAACACGTGTTTTATACAAGTGACAACAAATGCTGAGCTGAACAACCATTCTGAACGATCAAATAGATAGTACGGGTAAACGTAATTTACTTATTTTCTTACTTTAATTCTGTTTTATTATTTCTAAGACTCTTCTACTGTCTTTCATATTTTCCGATAAAATCATCATCATCATCATCATCATCATGTTTTTGTTTTCCCAGTTGAAACATCGATGTTTTGGTGTCATTTTATCATCGATACGAACATCACTGTTTTTATACCATCGATCATGCCTCGTAGTGATATCCCATGATACAAGCAGCTGGCGGCTGTACATGACGTTGTCTTTGCCTCTACAGGTAACGATGACACCGTAACGTTGATTGCATGTTTGTTTCTTTATGAAGTAGAAGAGTTCTAATCTGACCGCAAATTGTTTTGTTATTTACGTACATTTACTGCGCATTAGTCGTTCTAATGATTTCAAAAGAAAATGGTAAGACTATACTTATAGGATCGCAATAAATTTTTAATACTACGCAAGTAGTATTTTTATTCTACTACTAGCTGCACCCGCGACTTCGTCCGCGCAAAAATGGATAAAAAAAATAGATTCAATTTTAGCGTGATGATATATAGCCTATAGCCTACCTCGATAAATGGACTATCTAACACTGAAATAATATTTCCATACGGACTAGTAGCTCCTGAGATAAGCGCATTCAAGCAAACAAACTCTTCAGCTTTATATATTAAGTATAGATTTGAATTTCCTAAACGATAAAAAAGTATTCGAAATCTAAAGGTAAAACCAAATATAATATTTTTTATGCTAAAATATTAGTTTTCTCTCTTTTACATGACTGTAATTTTTATTAAATTACACATATTTGACACATATTTTTTTTAGCATTCCCTTTTGCTGTATATGTCCAAAAACAGTATGCATTTTGGAAAAGCGCATATTGACCTATAAATTGACGTTAGTGAAATAAAAACAAGGTTGAATATTTCGTAACACATCACAGATAGGCATCTCATCTATGAGTAGCGTAAATATTAAAAATATTGCAAACATCAAAGCGTTGCAGACTAATGTGAACTCAATCCAGCTGATAACAAAGACAGACATCGCAACGTCGCTGATATTAATTGGACAAATGAAATAGATAAAGAAATCGTGACCGGCTCATACTCATAAAGGTTGTTTGTTGCTCTAAACTCACAGCGTGCACTCATTATCTATCACATAAATAAATATCAAGTGTCCATTTATAATTTCTAAGCATACAACTTTTTAAAAGTCCATAGCGTTCCTTATACAATAGAAATAAAAACCAACTAGCAATGTATATAGCTTAAAGGTAGAAGATTGGACTGAAATCGATAAGGTACTAGGTTCAAACCGCAACCATGCTGGACAAAAATTAAAAAAAAGGTTAATTGGAATGGAGACGAGGTTATTGTTAATACTAGCTGCTTCCCGCAACTTCGTCCACGTAAACTTATCTGTTCAGTTCAGTTCTCTGTTGTCCAGTGATGTTGAAAAAGTCAATTAAAGGCAAGAATGCTTGCTTGTATAAGAAATCGGGAAAAGCTTTTCGAAAATTAGCTGTAAATTTAAGTTTAGAATACAAAATAGATAAGTTTTAAGTTTTTTTTATACTTCGTTGGATAGCTTATAAAGGATACTTATTTTTAAACTACTTAGCCCAAAAAGTTGATTGGTGGTTTTTTTGTAATAAAATTGCATTTAATTACAGGAAACTCTAATAAATATGAAAAGTTTTAGATTCTTAAGCTCATAACTTACAAACTGTAAGACATTTCTTTTCGGTTTCGTATTATTATAACGTACTAGAGTGTTAGCAAAGTAAAAACAACAAACACAATCATTAGATACGTAAGTTTTTTTAATTCACTTTGAAATAGCTTGACTCGCTTTCCTTTAAAAATTTGTTTTTTCCGAATCGGTACATTTTCGACCTTTGATATATCTTTTGATGGCTAATGATTTCTACTACCACCCCTTAAAGCTAACGAACACCTATTACCCTGTATATGCATAATGAAACGAAAATGTTATTAACAATACTGGTATTGTCATATTTTAATAGCTACACTACAGACACAACTAAAACCCTACACCGCTTTTCCATCACAGACTTGGCCCAAATTTCAATACGACGCAAAAGCCGGTGCATCGTAAAGCATTTTACGATGTTCGCACAAAACAAAATAATTTCTTATTAAAATGGCACTTTATGCAAAGCAATGTCTGATTCTGTCGAGCGTTGTGTAAGAGGGAAGGTTTTGATTCTGAGATTAGATTATGAAGGAAATACACATCTCTTATATATTTTAATTTAAAAAAAACGTGTTATAAACGCTCTTCCTTAAAAATGCAGGTTTTGCCTGCTTTAAAGATAGTCCTATACGTAGACCGTGCCCACTATATATGTATATATTTGTAGTTTACTTTATTAAATATGTCCCTAACCTGCCCTCGTTTTTAAAATGTAATTACATTTTATTTTTTAAAGAAATCTATTAAATAAATTACATTGATTGAAATTTATACAAAATCTTTTCAGAACAAACGTCTTTTGAAGAAGTGGTTTCAATATCGAGATGAGCTCTCATGTCAGTAAATCATCCAGAATCAACATTGGAATATTTATCGAATGTGTATTGAAATTTCTCGCCAAGAAATTCCGCATTATTCATATTATGTGCGAGTGATATTGCGATCTTCTATTATTACATCGGAATCAAGTACAAAAGAGATCTGAGATCTTATTTAACCTACAAGGTGAGTTAAGTAATTTCACGGTGAAATCGAAAAAATAAGTTAATCCACTTCCCGAGCCTTACACTTACTTGAGGAAATGAGAAAAGCAAAGAAAAATTCATAAAAAAGCTTTTTCTAGCTAATAAAAGATACACAATAAAAGTAAGTATCCTAAATTAGTAACCAAATTAGATATTATTTGACGTAAGATAAATATGATTGACCAAAGAAACGTGAAAGCTCAACTAATAATGCATTGAAATTCTTTGATACAAAAGTATATAATCTGTTTAATAAAATCAGCCAACTTCACAATCATCTCTCGTTTTTGGAAGTAGGTGAAAAACTGTCGAAATTTAACAGGCTATCGAGATGAAGTCGTGCCGACGCGGCTATAGTCACGCCTACACATCACGCCCGCCGACCGGCCGTCGCGTGATCCTACCACCTTCAATTAACTCCACAACTTTATTACTTTTCGCGGAAGAACAAAGGATCAATCTGCAATTAAGATAAGGACAATATCGTGAATCGATTGCTAATGGCTTCATCGATAATTTAAACACTTTCAAGGTGCCTCAGTCGGTGTAAAACGTTTGGTAGGCGAGATTTTATCATTTTATTGCATACATAATAACTTTCACATTAGATTTGACCTGCAAACAATATTTTCCCTACAGCTTAAAGCGACCTATTGGCCTACAGCGTAAAAGCTAGACTGTTATCCCGAATATTAGACTAATTCAGGTAAATTCATATCCAAACCTAGCAAAAGTCTAATATAAGTACATAATGGCTATAAATATTGCTCTATAAAATACCATTATCAATTTGTTGATGTTGATTATTGACCATTATAAACCAAGAAGTAGTCATTTAATAAGTAATAAAAAGAAATACTCTCATATTATTCAACGTATATGTATAGATGAGAAAGTATACGTAAATGTCTATTTTGGACGTCCACTAAAAGCTCTTGGTTTAACAGCGTGCATTCAGTAGCACGTCTTCGCACATTACGTGTATTGCTTTAGCCCCATATTCGGAACACTATGAGCGTCGTAAACCGACTACAAATAAAGGAGACGCTATAAAGAACAAGGGCTCAATGTTAGCAATACTAAGTTGTTTACACGAAAGCATAAATGGCATCCATTCATAATAACTAAAGATCGCCGGCTGGTCAAAATTCAGCCGAAAATCTTTTTAGATTTACATGCCTAATTGAAACTATGCACAAATTCTTTATTCTTATTATAACGAAATTTGATAATTTATTCACATTATATGTGATAATTAACAAAATTCATTGACACCATTTTCTAGTAAAATGTATACATGTGTGTGTAAATCGTTTGGCTTTGGTGTGTGTGTGGCTTTATTTTAATTATTGAATATATTTATAATGCATATTTTATAAAAATATTAGCATTCGCACACACTCCTCCATATAAACTATAATTGTGCCAAACCCCTTATATTTTCGCTCTGTCCGTCCGTCTGTCCGCAAGATGAAGGATTCCCAAACTATATATGGCCACCGTAGTACTTTAGAGGCCGTAATTTAGAGACTTGAAAATTTCCATGTTGGTAGAACATGTTAAAAACTCATTAGGAAAATTATTTTTAACGAAATCGGAATAGAGCGTTTGAAGTCTTTTAACAAATACTTTTATCGCGTATCAGATACGGAACCCTTCTATACAAGCGTGTCTTAACACGCTCGGGGTCACTTTTTATTCTTATGTCCTTCTTCAAGTAAAGTAATATTTTTTACGACAAATATATCTTTGCCTTAAGTCTCGTCCGTGTACCGGCCTCGTTGCCACGTAATGGTACATTTCAGTTTATTTTGAAATCCCGTGAAATCTACGCATTCCGAAACGTCGTCCCCGGTATTGTGATGCGAACATTTCAGCATCATTAGCTTCATTCTCTTCGCTTTCTGGAAATAGAAACTGTCAAACGTGATGGTCCTCGAGATATATGGAAAGACGTCGCATGACCATATTTGATCTTTATGATCGCACATGAAGTCTAAGTGCAATGGCACAAAATACGAAAGCATTTCCCATTATGAAAGCAGTCATATGCAGAATGACTACTTTTGGTAATGGAAAATTACGATTCCTTTTGAATGAAGCTTTTGTTATTCAATTGAATCACGGTACTACCGAGTTTAGATTACTTGTTTGCTTGGTTATTTTTAAATGATACTTTTTATTTTTATTTCTTTGAGTTGTTATAAGTGTTACTGGAAGCTCAGCGGTGGAAAGGGGGCTTAGTTATCCATAGAGACCCGATTCAAACCCCGAACTTACTGGGTTAGTTCGGCACTACGCCTGGCAACCGTAACCTTGATTAGGCTAGCATTTATTTTATGAAATAAAATATTTCCTCTTCTTCCTCCTAGCGTTATCCCAGTTCAGTACCAGGGTCCGCTTACATTACAGAAGATGTGGCTGCGGGGCGAGTTAAGATGACCGATTGCCGTCTGACGTCATCCTCGTAACCCCCACGATCCCTACAATCTCACAAGTAATATCACTCAGTGACATTAATCGGATCCCACTATTTTACGTGCCTTCCGAGACACGGAGGTCAGATATCAAATAGAAACCGGTGTTAGAATGGGTCACCCATCTATCACCCGGTGGCAGCTAGAGCTACTTAACCTAACGATCAAGCTAAATGCCGATCACTGATTAGGACAAGACCTTCCCAAGAAATAAAATTTTATTTAAGTAATAAAATGTATCCCAAGTTTCCAAAATTTAAAGGCCATATTGAAACTCACTGTTTCTTCTTAAAATAATTAGTAAAAATGTTACATAAAATACAGCTGATGTGTTTGTTTCAGCGATACTTCAGCGAGCGACATACAAGGTCGGCCTCCTGACGATTCAGGGGGTCTCCACCTGCCTCTACCTCTGCATGGATGCCTGCGGATTTCAATACGCTAATGTAAGTAACACTTTTAATATTATTACCCATCTAACCTTTCCTACGTGATACATATACGGTGATATATCCCTACTCTGGTAAAAAAGATCTGGAAGAAGAAAGACTACTTGCTTAAATAATCTTGTTAAGAGGAGTTCTCACTTCTCCTTGCTCTACCTAGTCGCCACAGGATAAAATTGCCACAAAAATAGTGGCGTATTTATTTATTTATAAACATATACACCAACAGTAGTACAGAAAAGAGTGCCAGAGTGATAAATGAAAGAAAAAAGAAAGAAAAATATTATAATGCTATAAAAATTCCTACTACCCACGCACGTTTATAACATTGCTAAAATTACGTCTCGTATAACAAAATAAATCAGTTCTACGAAGCTCCGCGCCCACTTATTAAGCTCAATTATCAAAACGAAACTTTAAACGAATTGTAGCCAAACAATCAAACAATTAACGATGCAGGTTTTATTGGCACTTGGTCCTTGGCACACTTGCTGACGAATCAAACAACGCCGTATGTTTGTCCGATCCACGGTAGCTCGTAAACAATTCAAGTCAACATACAGCGGAATTGTTTTAATTCTTTGCTGGAATGCCCTATAAAACTTATCTTGATGTACATGCTTGAAAGTTTGTAATGTTTAAAGTCAAAGTCTAGTCAAAGTCAAAGTTTAGTGTGGCGTATCACTAAATGCATGTGATTCTAGTCACATATAGTTATACACTATTATCCAATGGATGATATATAATTTATAAAATGGTGCTTTTCGTATAAGTTTGTTCGGTTTCGGCACATTCATTATAAAATAGATTTTAGATTACAATTGTAGACAATAATATAATACCAGTCTAACGGCTTACACTACCTCAACTAACTCTAGGAACGCGAATGCTTTATCGTTTTTAAGAAGACAACTTGAGTGAATAATCTAACATATCCTAAAAATTGCATTTCCTTGTATATCTATATTGTAGCTATTTGGAAAATTCCAAACGAGGTAAGTTTCACCCAAGTTGTAAGATAAAACATCAAAACAACGTAAATAAGTTGAGTACAGCGAATTAGGCTGAATACGTGGCCTTATCTTTAAAGCTCAAAGCTCGCAACCGATGTTATCTATAAGACGTGCACTACGGTGGCCATATATAGTATCACTTGCGGATATGTCCTTTTGAATTTAATAGGGAAAGCGAAATAAGTATTGTTTTTGTATATCATCCTGTTTTGTAATCTATTCATTAAAACGTATCTATACATACACACACACACACACACACACACACACACACACACACACACACACACACACACACACACACACACACACACACACATATTAAATAATTGGTATTTTACTGGTTATTTTGAAATAAAACAAATGCCTCCAAAAAGACACCAAGGAACTAAAAAGGTATGAATAGTGTATTATTAAGTATTTAAAAGCAGGAAAAGTTGCATTTTTTTAATATTATAAGGAACAAATGGGCGGTTCACCTAACTGACTACCGATGCCCATGAACATCTGCACAACCGGGGAACTCGCATAAGCGTACCGTTATGGAGGGGTTTGGGCCACAGGAAACTCTCAAAAACCGAACGAAACGCGACAACACTACCACCACTTGACGTGACTGCATTGTCACCACTTATGTGAGATAGAGGTACAAGTACCCAAACGTGTCCGCCAAAATAGGCTGCAGGCCAAAAGGACTGCAAGCATAGCACTATCTCTAAAATAGATTTGAAATATTGATAAACTGCTTTGATAAATTTGGCACTTTCCCTTACCTCCGCGTTGAGGTCCTCCTTGTTGTTGATGTAGTCGATGAGCGTGTCGTAGTTCTGGAACTGGTTATCCCACTCGTTGGCGCGGTCGTAGCGGAAGTCGTCGCCAAGCGGGAACATCAAGACGTTGCTGCGGTACAACTGCGCCTTCTTGCGCCACTGGTCCAGGATCAATGACGCCCTAAAATATGTTAAAACGCGTCACAGTTTCAAGACATTTTATTAAAAATAGCAACAAGCTGAGCTTTGTGAGGGCTGACGTAGTTTTTCATATAATATAATGTCATAATTTTTCTGACAGATAACACATCTAGATATGAGTTAAATTACTATGTTAAAGAACAAATCTATAGGCGTGATTGTTTTTTAGTAAAATGTAACACAAAACTGCACAGGTTTTGGGATAGAGATATAGAACTAACATCTAATCCCACTAATATTATAAACGCGAAAGTTTGTACACATGGATGTATGGATGTTTGACGCTCTTGCACAGAAAAACTACTGAATGGATTTTAATAAAACTTTACAATAATGTAGTTCACACATTAAAATAACACGTAGGATATAGACTATAAAGATATTGTGTGAATTGACCAAAATATAACGATACATGTCAAGTAGGGGAAAATTCTGCCATCTTTGAGCTATTCAGGCGTGCGCTGCAAAAGTCAATAGAGTTACACGTATATAGTGCATGAAGGAGATGTTTATCTTAAATAGTGATACGAAAAAACCCGTGACAGCATATATCTATATTTCATGTTTAAGCCGTTAATGCCAAAATAGTGAACCATTATGGAACGGGAAAGGATACGAGAACAGGGACAATATTATAGAATGTAGTGCAAAGTAAGTAACCCAATGTTCGGGCAAGACATGTCCTTGATTTAGAAACGTTAACGATTTGAAAAGAACTTCCTGCCCCGTAAAACATCAGATCGATAAACCTCCGGAACTTATGATAAATCTGAAATCTTCAGAATACTGGTAACTTTCTGGTAGTGTACGTTTTAATGGGCATCGGAATTCACCTATCATCATGTAAAACTTAAACGATAGTCTATTGTCACATACAGAAGGAAAACATAAACCCAATTACCTCTCACTAACGTTTTTTTGAATGATTTTTCGCGGCGGTATACCCCAAGGGCAGCTTATACCGTTGCCAGGCAACCTTTTGAAATCAAATTGACAGCAGATCTAAAACAGAAATAAACTTATAATATATAGAGATTCCCTTGTCGGTTTCCGCTACTGTGACTTACTATAACCGCTTCAAACCGAGCGATTTGGTTTTTTTTTTCATGTAAATATGTTATATGCCGCGGTTTCGGTAATGGGCCCGCACGTAACTTACATACCCTATCTTAGCGGAGAATGTACGCAAACAATAGACGCATGTCAGGATACCATTGACATAATTATATGTTATATTAGCAGGTGGTCTGTTTTTGATTTGATCTCGTTTGTAATCTAGATCGCACCTTCTTTGGTCCTCAAATTTGCGTACATTTTCCTGCACAAGACGACTCCACTCCAATCGATTTTCAGCCAATACTTCCCAACGAGAAGGCTTTATGCTGCATCTCTTGAAATGTCTCTTCTGAACATCTTTGTATCGAAGATATTGGCCTCCTTGCTTCTGTTTGCCATCCTTGAAGTTCAGAAGTAATATATATTTAGTACAATTGAAACAAACCTTCGGATCTGGTCCGCAACTGTGCGGCACGTCGTAAGAGTAGAAAGGCATCATATGAGTAAACATGTCGGTTTTTCCGTTGCCATCTGAATTCATAAAAAGAAATGACGTTCTAAGTTATAATTTAGACAGTAAAAGCGACAAATTAATACTAGATTATTGCACCGAACGCAGAGCGAATCATTATGCAAAAGTGTTACGTTGGTGCCCCAGCGAATGCAAGGGCACTAAATTAACAGGAGCGCATTAACTACTCACTTCAGCAAGGTGCGTACTCTACTTTTCTTTCAACTATATTGTTGTCGATTCCCATTTTTTTAACTTTTCTTTCATGGAATGGAGCCATGGAACGCAGCAAAATAGGTGTAAAAAGAACTAATGGAGTTTGCAACACCACCCCAAGTTCCATTACTGGGGTAATGGATGTAGGGAAGAAGTCAGCAAAGCTGAAGGGAGAATGGGCAGAGCATGTGGCTCGAATGGACAAGCAAAGGTGGGCCAATATCGCAACTTTCTGGATATCCACCTATGGCCGCCGATGACCCGGCAGGTCGACAAAGAGGTGACGCGACGATTTGAATACCTTTTTGGGGAAGTTGTGGATGATTGGCCCATGAAAGAGGAAGATGGATCAAGAAGGGGGAGGCCCTTGCCCAGCAGTGGGCAACACAATAGGCTAATTTAAAAAAAAACTTTTATTGTTAAATATGTAGTAACAAAGTTTTATAATGGCATAGAATGCGCGCCATTTGTTTTTTTTAAGTCTGATAACTTCACACTATGCGAACAGCGTACGCTAGTCTATACATATAAATACAATTGAAGTGTCTGTTCGTAACGTCGGAAGTATTTTATCATACTAATTGCATAAGTATACACGATAGCTATAACAAAAACACAAGTTAAAACATTTTTGTTCGTCCGCCAGTTTGTTCCGAGTAATCTCCGAAAGTGAAGGGCCGACTATAACGGGACTGTCATTGGCAGATAGCTGATGTAACAAGGAATAACATAGGCTACTTTAATTTTAGAAAAGTAATTAGGGTTCCGCACAGAAAAATAAAAACTCTCATTTGACAAAGGCACTCAATTCACGCGAGCAAAGTCACGGGTTTCAGCTAGTGTATAGTAAAGGCATAACAATGTTGGCACGTAGCGTTGAAAACCTTGTTCTATTTAGATTCCACATGAATACCATTACAGATTACAATAGATTGCATGAGATGGTTCAGGCGACCATATCATACAATTTAAATATAAATGTACACTAAGTAATATATTACATATGAAGACTTTATAGGCATAAATTCTTGCAATTCGCATGGTATTGAATTTTTGGACAACGTAGCTATGTTGGAGAAATAATCATCGAATCAATCAGAAATTATAAGTATGTTATGCCTGTCATCCACGTTGCCGTTACCGGAGAGGCCAAACTGCACAGGCCTACCTGCTACGGTAGACCGGAGCGTGTATGGAGCAGGTGTTTGAACTTGGGCAGGCGACCGGCGCAAAATCGAATATGAATTTTCAATCAATTTTCTACAGTGTACTGTAGAACGATAGTAACTTCCGGTGTCCCGGAACGTCTCAATACAGTCTTTCGATCTGCAGCCGAATTGGCCGGGGCGTCTGGGTACCAATACCTCTTTCTTGCATAAGATTGGCGTGAAGTGGTGGCGATGCTGTCACGTCAAATGATGGTATTGTTGTCGTGTTTCGTTCGGTTTGTGAGAGCTCCCTGTGGCCTAAACTCCTCTTTAAAGGCCGCATCTGCGAGCCTTCTACAAAGCAGGCAAATCTGCACAATAATCCTTCCAGTAAACCGTTACGTGGATTCTAGCCATTACGGTCTTCACAAATATGTGATAATTATGTGTCCGACGGTGGGATCAAGTAACCAAAGCTATACTTTACTTTTCAGTGAAAATCCCATATTAATCAAATTAGCCGTTCTAAAGGTTACCCATGAAGATGTATACGGAGAGAAATTTAAATAAGTGTCGAACTTATTTAAAGATTACAGGCACAGTTTACTCTTATTTTATCGTAGTCTTTAAATCCTTTAAGCAAAGTTAGCTCTTTAAATTAAAAAAAAAAAGGGGGCACTATAACTGCAGGTGTCCCAACAGAAATGAAAACGAATCGCCAGATGTGTCGGTAATGGTGACGACAAAGTCGAGCGTTCGGTGACGATGACGCGAATTAAATGGTTTTTCACCATTTCAAGAAATGCCCAACACACCTATAGTTTACTTCAAAAATATTTAATTTAATAGTTAAAATCGCTTACCCCATAGTTGCCTCCATTTAAACTCCAATTGTCTATGGGTTGCAAGTTCCTTCTTCACTCTGTAGTGTACTCTTTGTATAACCGAATTTTCAAGGCCGGTCAACTTCAGCAAGTAAGGCTGGGTACTAGAATGGCCGAAAGGGTCGATGGCCCAACCGTTTTTCGGTATGTATCCAAGGTTGTCTATGAGCCACTGATGGCCGGCGGTCAACTGCTGTATTACGGACAACCAGTGAGAGTTGGCCTCGTCGTTCATCACCCAGCCACCGGTGACAATTTCAATTTGTCCAGATTTAAGCAAGCTACAAACGTTTAAGTTAATCACAGACCGAAATGTGAAATAGTCTGATTAGTTGCCAGACTCACGATTTACGGTTCTTCTATTCAAAAAAAAATGTTAAATTTGACAAAACTATCTTCCCAAAATTCGTCACGAGCTCTTGGGCCATAACCGTAAACTGGGTAAATTACGAATTTAAAGTAAAGTTTTTATCGCTATTAACCTCATTATGTGTGATTTGCAGAAAAATATTTAGGGAGCGTAATGCATGTAATACTTTTAGGCTAACAATTCTCGGAAACGGCTGCAACGATTATCATGAAATTCTGCATAAATTCTGTATCTGAGGCGATTAATCGACCTAGCTAGGTTCCGTTTTTAGTAAACGTAATTTTGTCACCCAAAGTCATCCAGATACTAATATATAACAGATATTAATTATGTTAAAGATTAAATCACTTTAGGTAAAAGCTACATATATTACGCCGTAGACTTGATGCTTGATAAATCTGCTACTAACATAAAAATTCTCAACCTTCAATTAATAAAAAAATACGTACCTTTTAAAGGTATCTTTTTCTTTGTCAGTCGCATCGGATGTCCAC
>JANCMC010001287.1:0-17920 GCA_024363005.1 Charaxes varanes
CAAGAAAATAACATTAGATCAATATACTAAGTAAAAGTTAGTATAATAAGAAGATAACACAAAATAAATATAGTAAGAAGAAGTAAATATAATAAGAAGACAACATAAAATTAATATCAGTAAATTAAATATGCTGAGAAGTAACACACAGAATTTCAGAAGAGTATACTCATTTCTAAATGATCAACCATGCATTTAAGATACTTCTGGTAATAATAAATCCTTTAATATTATTTCCGCTCCTGTTGTTTTGAATGATAATTTTTCTTTTTAATTATTTTTCTGTCTGTCTGTCTGTCCATCCGGGTTTTAAGGTACTCCAATTTTTAGCCAAATCGGTTTACTCGTTCTTGAGTCATAAATAGTGTAACTAACATCTTTCAATAACAACTTTCTTTTATGTATACAGACTTAAAACGTCAAAAGTTTTAAAATGTCATGCACTTAACATTTCGGCACTTGATATCTTTTAAAGCGTTAAAATTCCATTTTTCGGAAATTGTAGTTTTAATGGAGGATCTTATGGAGGAAATGAAAGTTGTACCTTAATATCGAATAATTCAAATTTTAAAAGTATTCCTTTTGCGTTTTTAATAAAATAGTAATTAACAGAAAATCTCGACAATGTTAAAGAAACTAATAAGAACAATTTATAAATAAATTCCAGTATTATACCTTTTTATACAAACGTTAGGAAACACGAAGGCGCTGGCAATAGCGTTCCTAAAGATAAGTAAAGAAGAAAACGAGTTCTATTTTCTCTAAAGAATACAAATACAAGGCATTACACTCGTATGTTTTAACTCCAAAGTTGCTTACAGCATCAGAATGAAGATGTGCTTCTTGTTTGTTTTTCACGCGTGCGGTCTAGCTTTTGGTTAAGAAAACTTGTACGTTAGTAAAACAAGGAGTACATTTTAAGTGATTGCCACGTAAGGGGCAATATTTTTTTTTAATAATTTGTATATCCGGCTCGAAGGACCACATATTGAAGTAATAAAATTCCGCAATTTTCCATTTCTTGGTGGCAAATTTATTGTGTGTTTTCTTCCTGACCACCTATTTTTATATTTCTTTAAACTAATGTTCAATCTTCAATCAGTGCGACATTAATAAATAATTAATTTAATCAAGTGAATCTTTTTTTTTTAAATAATAATATAGTACTGGTTTTAAAAATAACGAAACAGCATTGATATCGAATAACTATTGAAACAATAATTAAATTTCATTATATACACGCCGACAGAATTAGCGGACTATTTTGGGCCGCTGATGTCCAGCGGCTCCCTGCGAACCTCACCAGATCGTCCGTCCACCGTGTAGGAGGCCCTCCAGCTTTTCTTCTGCCGGTACGTGGTCGCCTTTGTAGTAGTTTTACTCCCCATCGGTTGTCATTTCTACGGGCTATGTGGCCTACCCATACAGTCCATAAATATAGGTAATAAATTGAGTATCAATAAGAGCATATTAATAAATAATTATAAAGACAGTGGCCTCGAAATATCAGTATTTTGTGGAATACATATGAATTCAATCGTTATAATTACTGTGATTGACTGTTACGTGGTATTTGTTTTTATTTTTCAAAGTTGTATCCAAAGTAAATCAAATCCCAAGATATATTATTCAATTATACTCTTACAATCTCTTTTGATTCGTCAAATATATTATCGAGCCACGGGAAGTATTAGCAAGAAACTCGTTAGCCACTATTTTTTAAAATTAGTTACTACAAAAAAAGATTTTCATGTTAGCTATAAAGCACAAATCTGGACCGACTCAATTCCAAGAAGTTTTATCTTTAATATAGTTTGCGATTCGGGAATATTATTCCCACGAAGGCTTCCACTAACATTGAAGCCAACGTTTCATGTTTAAACTAGCAAAGTTACAACGCTTAAACATAACGCGATTCCAAGAAGCCAGTATTGTATTATTGGTTTTAACTTAACCAAGTTCGTACAGTATTACTATCCGTTTAAAATTGTAGATTTTAATATAATTTACTAAAACTTATGTTATCTTAACCTAACTTCACATAAACTACCTTAACATCCAATATATGAGCAATAAGGTAAGAGAGTTTCTAGGAGTAAAGTCATAATTCACTTAGATATCCTAAATTCATAATTGTTAAATTTGAATTTAGTATATATTTTTGAGGACTATAAGATAACACAAAAGCATTCCTAACAATAAAAAATATATAAAATATAATAATAATCATAATAATAAACTATTTATTTGGTAAGTAACCGTAACACAGGCATTAATAAACTAAAAATAACTAATCTAAAAACTAACAAATCTATATCACAAAATTAAATTACAAGAGGACTAATATTATAATATTAACAAAAAACAAATAAAAAGAGACTAAAAATTAATGATATTCCGTGTAGGGTCCACTGTACCAAAAAGATCTGGAGATTGAGGAGGTCGTGGCCTAATCAGTGGTCGGCATTTGAGGCGATCGCTAAGTTAAGTTGCTCTGGTTGCGACCGGGTGATAGATGAATGACATTATAATGGCATAACTTTATGTAAGTTAGGCAAAGAAACATACAGTGGAATTGAGAACCATATAGAAATAAATAATTACGGACTATTTGAGAAACTGATGTCTGTTCTTATGCCGGAGCCAGACATAGCTCGAAGTGCTTGTACATTTTTGCCCTTGAAGTCTACAAAGTTCTACAAAACTTTGAGCAGGTACACAAAGACCTCGGCCAAGCTAAATGATCTGAATGAAGCTATGTCTGGCTCCGGCATTACGATAAGCAATTTAAGAATGTATATTACCATCGTCGTCTTTCATTTTGAACTATTCAACTTGAAATATTTCTTGACTTGTGTGGTTTCTTGGCTAGTAATTTTATAATTACGAACAATTTGGAATATCAAATTCTTGATTTCTCAATGTATTGGTTTAGTGCTTTGGTGGTAAAAGTTCTTGTCTATTTTCGGCATTTTCGGGTTTGTTTCTCTTTTTAGTTCACATTTTTGGAATTTTTCTGTTGAAATTGCTATTGGAAATTTTCTTGAGATCTTGACACGGGGGACATTGCAAAGTTTTGTACTTCTTTATTCCTTTTGACAGTGCGTTGAAAAGTTTCTTTATAAATCTGCACTAACATCTATAAAAAAGGTCTTATGATAAAATAGAAAATGAAATTGTGGCCAGAATATTCAATTAACTTCTCAATTTGAAATAGTAATAAATGGGAAATTTTTTAAGAACTTTAAGCTTTACGAATAAAGCTTAGACGATAAGAAATGCAGGTAATTTTCTATGAAATAACTGCACCTCCTCAACACCATTATCAAAATTTTAGCTAAAAGCTTCAGAAACTAAGTGAAGATAAGTAAAGAGAAAATTATTAACTTTCACCTTATATGTAGGTAGAGGTTAGATATTTTACCCGACTGTGGCAGGGAAATGTTTTTCGTAAATTTGTGCACATCGTCATCGTCACCACTTTCATCATCTTCATCAACACTATCACCAACACTACCATTATCAACATCGGCTCACCTCGTAAAGTAGACTAGCAAATAACGATGCGTTCTATCCCAGCGTATAATTAAACTAGCTGTAACTTAACGTTGAAAAAACAAACAACATAATTAAGCTTCAAGTAAACAGAGTACCGAGCGAGCTAGCAATGAAATATTTCAGTAAATATAATTAGAGAGTGCTCCAGTTGCTAACTTTTAATCTGCTTTCGGCCTCTTGTAAAGGTAACTTAAGTTGGCCTAAAAACTAATTGAGGCAGGGACATTCTACAACAGTGTGGTGCACCGTATGTGAGACAGAGTACTGGTACCCGGACGCGCCGACCTTATTCAGCTGCTGTCAAAAACTGCAAACGTCGTGTTACCTCTAGCAAAAAGTCTAAGATAACTAAGTGGTATGTGTAAGAAATAAATGTATACAATATATAAAGAGATCACAACATAAATGTGGTTAATAGTATGGTTCTAACTTAAGTAATTAATTTCCTAGTTGTGGAAATTTCTCAACAGGATTTTCGTTACAGTTGATTAAACTTACACAAAGAAGTAGGTACTGACATCCTAGTCACGAACACATGTGCCCATTTATAGCTTAGGAAAGGTTAACAGGAGTTTGTTTCTTGAACTAATTCGCTTTAGTTACAGTTAAGGTTGAAATTACAAATCTTTTATAGATTTGCCAGGCATATTTAAATTTTGTTTTCGTTGAGATTATTTTTGTAATTCAATAAAAGAATATAATAATGATATAAGGTTTTTACTATTATTAAATTTTGTATCTTATTAATTAGATTTATAAATGTCTATACTATAATATATAAAGCTGAAGAGTTTATTTGTTTGCTTGAACACGCTAATCTCAAGAAGTATTGATCCGATTTGAAAAATTCTGTCAGTGTTAGATAGTCAATTTATCCAGGAATACTATATACATAACGCTAAAACTAAATAAAATGCTATCTAAGATCATTTGCAGCATGTCCAGACGGATGGAAACCTTAATTAGAGCACGGGGGTAAACACTCGATATTGCACATTCATTTGATTAATTGTTAACCGTCACGAAATCTAAAATTTTCATCTCTTTCTCTGTCTTTACGAAATCTAAGAAAAATGCATTTTGTTCACTTAGTTTAGTTTAGTAGGCGTGTAATAAAAACATTAATTTAATAGTTGTTTCATGTTTCATTATTATTTAAATATAAAATTTATTTATTTTATATTCTCCCGTTTTTATGTTCCACTAATTCCGTTGGTGTGTTCATTTTGATAATTTTTCTTTTCAACTTTAAGATTATCATCATGTGAAATAGTTACATTAACAACTATTACCTGACGCGCAAATTCGTCTACAGTTACTATGTCAGGTCTTTTCTAGAACTTAGACTTTCGTGAGCTGAATTCATACTAAATATAAAAACGGCTTTTAAACTCGCGCATATGTTATATCGGAATTTCCCGACTAGTTCGTAGCGAGCTCATGAGGAAGGACCCCGGACGGGTTCGAAACTAGTCGGAGCGGTATTGCTTGAGACGGCACGTATTGTGAGGAAGTTTCTCAATCTGGAGCCCTAACCACCGGTTGCTTGGGTCCTAGCCTCGCTTCCGGCGGTCACCTATTTTTTATATATTTTTAAATGTTTGTATTTTTATATTAATATTTAAAAATGTATTTAGAGTACGATATTTAAATAAATGATAGTCATAATAATACTTATAAAAAGACTGAAAAAATAAATTTTCAAGGAATCGCAGACAAACATTTCATTCGCATTTCACCTACCAACCTTTTTGTGTTCTGGGTAAAAAATTCAGTGAAGCCGGTCAGGTGTCAATTTCAATACGTTTCGAACGGAAATAGAATAAAAGCGTATTCCAATTGAAACCGAAACCGATGATACATATATTTCAAACTTCAAAAATGTTTTCTCGGCTTGGTGATAAATTGCCATAACCTCAATTTTCTAAATTAATTTACTATTTGGGCTTCGAAAATATAGGCCCTTACACCCAAAATATAGTTTGCCATTGAAACGAAAAAAAGAAGAAGAATAGTCTAAAAAATTTGTATTATGCCGGAGCCAGACATAGCTCCAAGTGTTTGTACATTTTTGTCCTTAAAAACTACAAAACTTTGCGCAGTTACACAATTGTCCGTGGGCGTCAGCAGTCACTTAGGTGAACCGCCTGCTGGTTTGCCCCTTGCTATATATTTAAAAAAAAACTTTGAACAAAGAGGCACAATATCGAGACACATATTAAACCTTTGCTACCGAAACAGTCTCAAAGGAGGTTATTTTGTGTCAAGAATACGAGGAGCCGTCACAGTATGGAAAGACGGACAGCCTGGCTTAATTATTCAAAAGCCACAGAGTAGAAAATTTTAGAGAAACTCTTTACTTAAAGCGTTAAATAAAGTGTGTGTGTATTTTCGACGCATGACCAGTCTTCACTCCTAACATTACACGTAACGTATGAAAATTAATAGAGAGTAATATCTAATTACTACCCAATAATTTTCAATAAAATATTAAAATCTATTCTTAAGAAGAAAATTCCATCCTCCAGGGACTCGTCGCGCAAACATTAAGAAATTTTAGTAAGAGATATATAAGTACATATACCTTCAGTATATGTATTTATATTTACCAAAACCAATTAATAACATGTTATGTTCAGGATAGAGTTGTAACAGTACAAAGAGAACAACTTGATATTATTATAAAAACAACAAGTGAAAAGCTGTAGAGAAAACAGAAGTTAATCTGGAACTGTACGTTGTTGTCGCGTTTCGTTCGGTTTGTGAGACTTCCCGGTGGCCTAAACTCGTCATTAAAGGCCGGCAACGCATCTGGTCGTGCAGATGTCCATGGGCGTCGGTAGGCACTTAGGTGCCTGCTGCCTGCTCGTTTGCTACTTGTAACATAAAAAAACTTTTTAAAATCGTTAAACCCTTTGTCAAGGTTTTAAATTAAAAAAGGTTTCGTTTTGGATTGTTCTATAATAAATCTGAATCTTATATGAAGCTTTGATAGGAATATTCTTTGTTCTGTAATATATAATTATATACAAACATTAACACAATTCGCGTAACACAAAGCGCTACACATGAAGTGGTGCTATTGTCCGGCAGACAGTCTACAAATATTTGCACTAACATAGCGGCTACATAATTACTTTGTTTATGAGCTATATTGAGTCACTATCGCACACAAAACATAATTAATATCTATTGTATATGTTGTTTTAAAAGGTTATGTAAGTTTTTCTTAGTCAAGGGATGTAGAGCGGCTACATAGAAAAACGAGACTTTAATTCTATGGCGCTACAAAAGGAGGAACCCGAAAATAACGACCCCGAACCCGGATTTGCGACTCTGGTGACGGTCATAAATTTGTACGTAAACGTACGATATCATGCCTGTTTTAAAGGTACCAGCCGACTACATATTTTGGTATTTTATTTCACGTGTGAAATAAAATATTAAATATAAATACGGCTTTAATCAACGTAGAAAGCGTGTACTCGCATTTACATGGTTTTTGCTGCGTGGAGCATGATGATGATTAAAAAACTGAAGATATGAAGCACGCATTGTTGCTCGGTAATTAGAGCCGTATGTAAAGATGCAATTATGCTGCTTTAATTGGTAGACATCGCGGCTGTTGTACAGATGCTTTCACTTTTTAGATGGTCTTATAGGTATTATTTGAAATTAAAAATAAAAGCAATTTATAAAAAAGAATTATATTCTATTCAACATAATTGTAACAATATTTTAACTTGCGGGTGCCGAATGGTTACCGGCTTACGAAGCGGGAGATTGAAAGAGTCTTTTTGGGACGATCCAGGCGATGTCGGGGTTCGATGTGAGCACCTGACGTGCTTTTACCGTTGAGGTCTGAAGGAGTGTTGTGTTCCTACTGTTGAGAAAGGACGTCGGAGCTTTTTGTATAGACTCGGCAACGCGTGATAATATACCATGGATTATTGTTTGTAAGCGTTTACAGACTACAGTGGAAAAGTTAAATCTATGAAAGTATTGTTATATGAGACGCGTTATTTTGCGGTAACACATAGCGATCGGAATCAATTAGTATTCAAGTGGCCCCTACTTGTCGACATATACATATATATGGGACTGCATATAAATATATAAGTGAGACTAGTGAGCTACGTACGATACGACAGTAGGGCTCCCGCGGCGGAGTCCCCACAAGAAGCCCTGCAGCGCGACGGGGCGCCGCCGCCGTCGGTCCAACTTTTTGTTGCACATTATGTCAGAGCTGATCAGTCAATCCTGATTACTGACTACTGACCGAGAGCTCAGCACCCACCGCCTTCAGAAACTTCATTGAGCCTTGACATGAATACGTGGGAGGCAATTCAAAAAGTTTTATTGTTGCAACTACTTATCTACCATCATAGCATTCAAAATATACCTCTAGATAGGTGACTGATTGAAAAATTCATGACGCATTCGTATTCCTAAGTGAGGACGGTGACGCTTCGAGCGCGTTGGAGGAAGCGCCGCCATTTGAGTTCGGTTTTCAAGCAAAAAGTTGCTCTTTACGTACATGCAAACAAATTAAACACGACCGGCTCCGCGTCACGCGACACAGCCATGAAACGACTCTTTTGTGACATTCCAAGTGAAGTGGCAGAGGAGTACACGGCTAATCTATTGTTATCTTTAATATATTTGACATGGATTTTACAAATCATTAAAAATTGCATATAGATAATTCAATTTAATTTTTGAGGAGGAATTGTAGACGTTTAATATTATTACCAATTAAAGTGCTATTTTAGTGTAGAAATTATATGAATGCCAGTATGTGCAGTGGTGTCCGATGATCGCTCAGCTTAATGCCGCACACACTACATTACACGTATCAGTTAGAGGATAATCGTATACCGACGAGAGGTACGCGCATTACATTACTGCATTCTATTGCTCTGGCGTACTTGTACCCTCACTATCGCCCGCACGTTGCTCCGCCCGTCGCATGACAATCACTTCATTATAACTATGTGTTGTTCCCTGCGGCCGGATGATAGATGGGTGAACAATTCTAACACTGGTTTTCAAATATGCGATTTCCTATGTGTTTCGGTATGCACATAAAGCAATGGCTTACTCTCAGGAGGTGGATCTTCCCTTATATGTCCGATAACTGGTCAGATCCACTACAGATACGCGACTCCGGAGCACGCTAGCGGCTACTGTCACTCTCCCTAGACCGTCCGTGACAGTAGTATCCGCATCCTTTCTCTCCTCTCCATCTACCTTTATATCCTTTTACTCCATTACTGTCATTTACTCTTGTCTTTCTAATTAGAGGTAGCGCCACGCTTGGAGCCGAATTGGGCGTACCTCTTTCTTACATAATTGATGGTATTGTTGTCATGTTTCGTTCGGTTTGTGAGACTTCCCGGTGGCCTTAACTCGTCATTAAAGGCGACAACGCATCTGCTTGCCTCCTGGTCGTGCAAAAGTCCATGGGCGTCAGTAGGCACTTAACTACCTGTTGCTTGCTCGTTTGCCCCTTGTAACATAAAAAATGGGTCCCGATTAATGTCACTGAATGATATTAGATTTTAGAGATTATGGGGGTTCCGATGATGACGTCAGATGGCAGTCGGTCATCTTAACTGGCCCCACAACCACATTCCTCTGCAATTTAAGGGGCCCATTATAAAGCTAGGAATAAGAAGACTGCCGTTGTACCGCCCAAGGGATGCTGCGATAGAGAAACGAAGGAGCTCTTTGATTGGTCACTTAATTCATCGACTTCGACTGTGCGTGACTTGTTATTACATGCTCTTGCACAAGTTTTGTAGTTGTAAATGAATTTCAAAATATGTCAATAAAATCCAATAAAAATATCTTCAGCAGCTTCGGACTATATCTGGTTTCTGAACAAACACACGCACGAGTTAAGGCTCTTAAAGCAGGTATTTTTCTGAAGGAGATATTATGTAATATATTACAAGAGCTTTCATTTTAAAATCCAAAGTAATTTTTTACTGAATATTTAGATAATTTTTACTATAACACGTATTTCAATACGTGAAGCTTTCGGTACCATTTTAGGAAAATTGCGCGGACCGAGGAGAGTATAAAATTTGGCACATTACAGTTTATAAAAAGAATGGTGTACAAATGATAATATTGTTATAAAAATTAATACAGTTTATTAAAATAAAACCTCACACACACCAATGCCAAATGATTTATTCACACATGTATAAATTTTACTATAAGATTGTATCGAGGCGTAGTCATGCCGACTGTATTAATATGAATTATCAAATAAGTATAACAACGTCGTTGTAAAAAGAATTGAATTTTTTTATTTAGTTTTAAATAGGCATAAAATACGCAAATCTAAAGATTTGTGGGCGAATTTCGACCAACCGGCGATCTCTAGTGTACTTAATACAACAAAACTATCGTAAGTAATGTTTTATCTTTAGAGTTGCTATTAAGCAGCTGTTATATTTATAGCGAAATTCAACTATTTTTTATATAAATAATGTTTAGATAAAATAGGCAATTTCGGCTGTACATCATTATTATAATTTATGCTATGTGGTGTGTATGGTGCTCGTGTGAAAGATAATTTCAGGATAAAGTAAAAAAGCCAAACGTAGTTTGATATAAATGCTTTTCATACAACTTTAATTACATACATAAGTCAAAATAAAAAACCATTCCGCTATATCTACACATATTTTTAGACAAAATAATCTAATTCTATAAAGACAAGTTTCAACTGTTCGTAATTACCAAATTTCGGCAGCCTAACAAAAATGTTCATCAGCGGTGCGGACTGATGGAATATTTCTTCCAGGTTCAGAAGTCTGCAAAGACGTCGCGTTGGATGCTTCCACCACCTGGAATGTTGGGAAGAAAACTATGAATACGTTGAAAAATACAGCAACACAACACATCAACGCAAAACCAATCCATCAAAACCTAAACTGTATAAAAGTTGTTTAGAGAGAGTTATTACAAGAAAGAATATTTCAACATTTTTAAGGTCCCATAAAAATACTAACGTATTCAAATTCTTTTTATTGTACGTATGAAAGCATGTATCGAATGTCCAACAAAATAAAGCATCACGATGGAGTCTACGCCCGCCCCAGCACACCCTATAAAACTTTCCAGACCCCTCCACCAGTACTTTTGTGATTGCAACCTTTCGTATTATTCCAAAATACAAACTGTAAGCGAAAATGTGTACTTTGACGACATACGTTAAGTTTATTATTGTTCAATGCATAAAAAAGAATATAGTTTTTATAATAAAAAAAAATGTAATATAAACTCTATCTAGGTTTAGATGTGGCATAAATGAACTACAGTAAAGAAGTAACAGCATTATAGGGATGATTGTTTAAATTCAAAATTGGCATTAAAAGAAGATATTTATGTTATATTTGTGTTAATTTTATACTGTTTTGTAATATTCGATGTTTTGATAAGTTTGATAACAAGACTTATAAAAAATATAATTATATGGTCTTACCATTAATTTCAATTTTTTTTTTCTTTAAATAACAAGGGATAAATGAGCCCCCGGCAGTCATCTAAGTGACTACCGACGCCAATGGACAGCTGCAACACCGGAGGGCTCGAAGACGCGTTGCTGGTCTTTGAGAAACGAGTACGCTCTTTTCTTGAAGGTCCCTAAGTCGTATCCGTTCGTAAATACCGAAGTTGGCAACTGATTCCACAAGGAAATTGTGCGAGGTAAGAAGATTCTACAGAATCGCACAGTTGTGGACTTTAGGACGTCGAGGTGACGAGGGTGGAATTTCAAATTTTGACGAGATGTCCTGTGGTGGAATGCAGCTATTGCCGGTATTAGTTTGAACAATTCCTCAGAACAGTCCCCATGATTAGCGAAATGGTTACATAAAGTTAACTAATCACTCAGTGAAAACCTCGAACAGTAAAGATTAAGTTCCTTTATAATAACCCCTTAATATACTAAAGTTATTAAAGTATCTAAACCTTTTTAGAATAAACGTGTAATTACTTAGGGTGACTGGTACTGAGCAAACGCCCAAAAAAGCCTGGTACCCTGTTTCTCAGTACCTGGATTAGGCCTACAAAGGCCTCAAGCCCCTGACAATAAAACTGCTGACGACGATCCAGGTAGTTATACAGATGTTTATATTCTTTGTTCCAGTCTAGAATTTATATTGTTGGATATATTTTGTCAAATGTAGTTGAACTAACTTTTGCTTGTCACTTTGTTTATAATATGCAATTTAATGAAGTTTATTTAATTGTATTTTGTTAAAAGTTTAATTAAATTAAAAAATCATAATAATTTATAAAAGACCATTTTGTCTTGTATAACAATGGTGAATACAAATTTTGATCTTAAAGATCTTATGATACTCTGATATGTTTGAAGAGTTTATGATACTCTGATAATAATATTTTGCTCTGAATTCTTTTTAAATAATACCTGACATTATTATTACAAAAAAGGTAGGAAAATTACAAAAAAGGTAGATTTTTTTTTTACTAGTTTCGTAATAATAAAAATGACCTATGAAATATATTTGTTTCAGGAGTGGAAAACAAACTGGTGCTATGTTCTAGTAAAGACAAGTTTGTGTTGACACAAGACTTATGTGTTATGTGTGGCGCTATCGGCACAGATTCTGAGGGTTGTCTCATAGCCTGCTCCCAGTGCGGGCAAACTTACCATCCTTACTGTGTCAATATCAAGGTATGGTTTTCTTCTATAATTTTTGATACAATTGATCTCATTTCACCTTTTAATTTTTATAAAATTGTTATAAATTTAGAAAAACATCTCTCTCAATCATCCTCTTATAATGTTCATTATATTATATCTCGCTATTAATAGTGAAAAATAAACATAGACAAATGTAATAAACTATGTTTAAGTATCGTCTTATTTTTTTTTATGCAATTGTGAACAAAAAGGTAAATTCATTGGATATGAGAGAGACGAATCTCTTAGCATTCCATGGATTCACAGTGGAATGCTAAGAAATTAGCATATAATTATATTTTCGTTTATTACCTGTAAATTAGTTCCTATACCTCTTTTAATTACTTATTCTAAAATGGTATCAGATATTTCTTTTGGTTAGAGTTAATTTGAGTACATGCAGTTTTTAGGCTAATTGTAAATGGTTTAACAATAGATGTTTTTTTCTTGTGTTATCTATTTATATAAAGGCAAAAAGTCATCTAATACGAATTCTTCAAAACCGTGGGACATACAATGTTAAAATTATGCAATAGGCTATTACACCTAACCTAACCTAACCTAACCTAACCTAACCTAACCTAACCTAACCTAACCTAACGCGGCGACAAGGGGAGTGTTCTGAAATCGAGGAGGCTCGACAAAGAGAGACTTTTAGCGGTGAAAGCGCAAACTTGTCTGATAGTAGAGCTGAATTCGACTAAATTTAGTCGACCCCATACCGAGACTTGATAAAGAAGTGTGTCGATATCAGACACAAGTTTGTTCCGACTCTCGGTGACGTGTTCCTGAGAAATATTAGCCCGACCGGTGTAAAAGGCATCCAGTTGTATCGTCTGCATAGCAATGAAAACCGTTCGTTTGCAGCAGGTCATTGATATCCAGAAGAAACAGAGTTGGAGATAGAGCACAGCCTTGTGGGACCACCAGCATTGACAGATTTGGGTACGAGCATGCACCGTCGACTACGACCTTGATGCTACGATCTGTCAGAAAACTGGTGAACCATTCGCACAGCTTCTCAGGAAGCCCGTAGGAAGGTAGCTTCTATATAAGTGCTTCTCCTTCTATATCTTCCTTTCATCTGTCCAATGTCACGGACACGCAACCCCGGAGTACCCTAGCAACTACTGTCACTCCCCGTGCATCATCCCTGACAGTAGTATCCGCGTGCAGATGTCCACGAGCGTTGGTAGTCAATTATGTGAACCGCCCGCTTATTTGCTGCTTATAACTTTATAAAGAAATAAGAATAATGAAAATTTGTATAAGAGGCTTTAAAGTCAATGAAATAGTGACTATTCTCTCAACAAAGCTCTTTTTATGAGTCAAAACTTTTGTGTAATAGCTGAAAGAATCTATAATAAATTAATACAAAAAATACATCAATTATTGAAATATTTAACAAAAAAAAACATTTTATGATTATTAACTTTAAAAATGATGTAATTTAATTTTCAATCATAATGATTTGGTTATCTGATATTTGTTTATTCATTACAAGATACTTTAAATTTTAACTGATATAATTAAAATTTGCACACATATGATACCACTCACTGATTGTGACGAGACTGTATTTTGTGTAAAATCGCAGCAACTCTAATGGTGCAAATAAATGAATTTGAATCCACATTTGCTTTCAACATTCATTGCATACTTACAAGTTGTAAAAGATGTGTCAGTGCTTATGAAATGTTGACTGAGCGTTACCTTTCCCCCGCCCCCCCTGACGGCTTTAATCATTAACGGAAATCCAATCTTTTGAGCCTCAGCTTGTAACCTCATGGAAATGATTATTTTCAAAGTTTTAATTTAATTTAAAATGATAAAATATTTATTTATACTGATATTTATAATCACCTCCCGGTATCAGTCCGAACAATTCCTCCGAACACTCCCCATGATACACACGGAAAAAGATATTAGGAATACTTGTTAGGTATGTCTAATATTTCCTTTTCCCCTCCTACTAAGCTTAAATTATAAGCTTGTATTAGGAGTGGGTGCGACAATACCCCAACGGCGGTGGAGTTTGAACCTGGTATCTTGCGGATTTCAGTCCATACCTTATACCGTTGAGCTATCGAGGCTCTATTTTGAGCTATGTTTGGCTCCGGCATTATATTGGGCTTCGGATCGGATCGTATTAATATTTGGCTTGGTATCGGGGCGATTTTAAAATTATATTTACGGTCTTTTACTTTACATACAATACGGGTGTTTTATATATCTTCCATTATTTTATCACACAATATATTCTTTTCATAAATTAGGGTCCTTACACACCCATCGGGCTATTACTGGTAAGATACAATATCTATGATTTTAGTTTTAAGACTTTTTCAGATTTAAATTAAAGCGACACATAATTTTAATACACTATCAAATACATATAAATAATAATCATTAAAGTGAAAGACTACATTATTACGTTTTAACACACACAAAAATAAATAAGAATGTTGATATTAACAAAAATAACGCCATCTTTTATTCATGGAAATAAATGGAGCTCGGTAAATATTTCCATTATTTATTCGCCGACTGTACCAGTATCATTATGTAACAACAGAGACTTCGGGAATTAATTAACTATAATTAATTATAGCTGAACAAGAGCGAAGCGAGCCAATTATCGTTTTCATTACTGAAGCAATAATTTATCGCTGATAGAGAAAAATACATTTTCGAAACTTTGAAAACTAGAAAAGATTATAGACGTTTACCAGAGCTTTTATAACCAAAGAGGAAGACAGTTGTAATGTAAGTTTTTAATACTGTACAGTTGTCCTTGGGCATCAATAATCACTTATAAGGAATAACCTGTACCCGCGACTTCATCCGGGTAAAATCCGGTAAAAAATAGATGCATAGCATGATGATATATAGCCTAAAGCCTTCCGCGATAAATGGACTATCTAACATTGAAAGAAATTTTCAAATCAGACTAGTAGTTCCTGAGATTAGGGCGTTCAACCAAACAAACAAACTATTATAGATAAATATAGAGAATACAATAAGAAGTTACTTCTCTTATAGGACAAAAGTTGAAGAAGTATCCAACATTATAGCTTAGATAGTAGTTCAAAAACCGTCCAGAATGGCGCTGGTGTAGATTGTTCGCGCCAATACTTCCAATAGGTATTCCAATAGATGGTGTTCGTCCTGGACAACTGGGGCAAGACAACGTCTAACGGGTCCGCTAGTAACCTATATATGTTATATCATACTTGGTCACAGTAAAGTACAGCACAGTTCCATTTGTGTATACCCATTTACAGCAATCATTTCCTACTTTTACTCGGCCGCTTTCGCGTGGCACGTGGTTCCGCATCATTTACCTGTTGCTTTGATTCGAATGCGACTGAGACATTCTTAACTCTATCACCTTCACTTTAAAGCTTAAAATCTACTGTTACATTATGAATACCCATTTCATTAGTGAGTAACATCTATAGTGATTCCCTTTTGCGTTGATAGTATTATTTAGTGGTATACATTCTTCCAAATTTTTTTCTGTCTCCCTTTTTGTTAATTTGGTGTAATTTGCGGATTGACATATTCGATTTTGATGGAATAAATAGTATAACTATGATTAAGAGACTTTACTTAAAACGTCTAAACTTTTGTTAAAATAATACTTTTAACATTCCATACATTTATTTCCTTATTACATTTTCTCTTTCTATATTGGTTATAATAAATTATAATGGACATTCTATTCGTTTACATACGATTTAAAGTTTCGTTTTGTTTTCGTATATTGTGTCTTATGTGTGTATAAACAATGTTCTTTATTTCTTTAAAAACTAAAATGACTTGTAATTGAAGGAACCGGACCAAATTTAATGGGACCGGACTACACTGGAAGCACCAACTCTCATATAAAAAAGAATTCAAAATTGAGGTAGCAAACATACAAAAAATACAATCAGAATTGAGAACCTTCTCGTTTTTTGAAGTCGATTGAAAATAGATACAAATAAAAACATACCATTCAATGAAGTGTCGGTAACACGCACACTAATCACAGTGTCACTCACAGTTTTGAAACTTACGCCATTCATAGTAAAGTGAATTTCAAGTGAACACAGTGAATCAGTTGGAAAACACTTTTATGAGTGCGAGTGAGAAGCACGAAATGCGGTCGACAACTGTGCGTGCGTTGATAACAGAGTGCCATAGAGTAAAGTGATCAGATATGCCAAGGTGTTTATGTTCTTTTTAAATAACAATTCTTAAGATTTTATGTAAGTAAAAATGTTAGCGAGGGGTATATTAGCCGAAAACCCCATAAACCTACTAGTGGTTGGTATATAAAAATAATAAGAGTATGAAATTAGGCATACTTACAACTTAGACTTAGATGCATACACAGATGTCCATGGGCGCCGGTAGGCACTTCGGTGCCTGCTGCCTGCTCGTTTGCCCCCTTGTAACATTAAAAAAAAAAAACAAAAAAAAAGAACCTAGTTTTAATTGATGTCCTAAATGAAAGCACATCAACTTTATTGGAACATGAAAAAAATTCCATCAAGTTTGCTATATCACGACTTTTTCTTTGTTTTCAGTTTTCTAGACCACACTATTCACCATGATTCTTATCCATTTAGAATAAATTTAAAACTTATTTCTATTTTTTTTAATTTGCTTGTAATGTCCCACTGCAGGACAAAGGCCTACCCTCTAGACCACTCTCCTCTATCCTGAGCCATCCCAATCCACTTTTTTCCCTCGAAGGCGTTGAAGTTGTTTTTTTTAATTATAATGACAATAAATGTAATGATACTTAAAGCCTCAATATTTTAGTGGAAAAAGAACGCATCAAAATTAGTAAGAATTATTTTAGAATTCCGACCCGCTGAGCAGGCTTTAAAAATCTTAACCGGAAGGGTTAAGAGAATATTAAACATACAATAGAAATATATTTAACAGTTGTCAAAAAAAAAACTTAAAAATAGAGATTATTAAATAGGTCCAATTATAATATAATAGATTTAAACTCCAAGAACCCGAACGATGTTCACTAGAGCAATTATAAATTGTTAAACAATACTTTGAAATTAAAATGAGATAGATCTTCGAGAACTCTTCAGCAAACTAGTTTCAATTTACTAGTTTCGATTTACTAAACAGAATCCCGCTCTCAATACCAGATTAAAACAATTGTTTCTTTACTTTAGGTACTTGATAGTATCAGATGTTATTCTACAGAAGAGTAAGATGAAGATTTAAATGAAGAAACATACTAAGGCATAATACACAAAAATGAATATCTCTAATAAACTAATAAGCCTTATTTATACGGAAAATGCCTTGTAACAACAAAACTGTCGGCAATAAAGGTAGAGAGCTTTTAATTCGTGCACCGCCAATTAAATAACAATTAGAGAGTGTTCACGAAAAGTACGCCGACATTGAAAAGAGCGGAAAAAACCTTGATCATTGTGCGAAATCGACGGCTAGGGCACCCCGGGGATTTCGAATTTGGAACTTGGAGTGGCCAGTCCTAATCAGTAACCTGTGGCAGCTTGGAACATGTGCCTCAGTTGGAGGGGCAGTTTGTTTGGCAAGACGTAACGTCATACAAGACGCCATGATAGTTCAGTGTGTTTTGGCGCTAAAATTTAAACG
>JANCMC010001294.1:0-11199 GCA_024363005.1 Charaxes varanes
ATGCTAAGGTACATACAAATAAGAAATAAGCCGTTTCTTTTGGTTTTATTATTATTTAATTTTAAATTATATTTTTAATAAATAATTTTATTTTAATCTGCGTGGCGTCACTCGAAACTGGATTTCAGCTGAAAATCAGCTCTGTATGGCGTAAAAAGCATACAGAATTTATGCTCAGTCTGAAATCATTTTTTGGGTTGTGCCGCACATAACATTTGTCAATGTATTTGTGTTTCCCCGAATTCTCTGTTACTTGAGCAGTACCGATTAGACTGTGCAAGTAATGGAAGCCAATCGGGGGTACAATATGCTATGATAATGTGTGTGGCACAATTTATAAATAAATGTGTTTTCTTTATTCTTTCTTTCGTATTCTTGTTAAGCGCGCTACATCTTAGACTGCATCATTTCTTCTAACCAGGTGTGATTACAGTCCAGTGCTAACCTACCGTTCATAAAAAAAAAATATCGTTGTCTCTCTCACACTCCACCAATTTTGACTTCACACTTGGATAGCTAATGCTTATCGCCATGCATCTATCCATGTCTGTGATTATAAAAGATAATGGATAAATTGAATATCATGTAAAATGGGGGAACGAATTGGCGCCGATAATATTGCAGGAGTTCAGTGATAATAGAGCTCGACCAAAAAAATATGTATAGTCGCGTTTCGTTCGGTTTGAGAGATTTCCTGGTGGCCTAATCTCGTCATTAAAAGCCGGCAACGCATCTGCTAGCCTTCTGATCGTGTGGATGTCCATGGGCGTCAGTAGGCACTTAGCTGTCTGCTCATTTGCCCCTAGTAACATAAATAAAAACTAGAGATCGCCGGCTGGTCGAAACACGACCAGAAATGTTTTGATTCGCATACCCTATGCTTATTTCGATGCCTCCCACGTAAATTGGTGTAACCCCAAACTTCACACTAAAGCGTTACAAACATTTAAATTGAAATAAAATGTTTATTTTATAACACATTTTTGTATACAATTATATATTCAATAATGACGATTACATTATTGTTTATAATAATATATTCAAAAGTGACTGTTATATTACAGGTTAGTCGTTTGTAACGCTCTAATATAAAACTGGGACTTTGGGGTTACAACGACTTACCTGGGAGATATCGATATGAAGCTCTGTACAAAACTTTTATTCTTAATACAGTGCGACCTTAATATAACGACTTCCTCGATTTAACAAATTCTTCGTAATCCCCTTGAATTGTCCATAAGAGTCAATATAAAATATACAAAAATACAGATCTGTACGTTACTTCAGATCACTTCTAATAGATGACGTTCGTACTAGAACTTCTGACAGACGTTGTTATGCCTAAGTCCGGGCATAACGTCTGCCGGGTCCGCTAGTAAGAAATAAAAATAAATGGTACTTGCAGAGGCGATACAAAAACACAACCAAGTAAGTGAACTTGGCAATGGTTGAACAGAAGGACCTGCAAAGCCTACAAAGCGACATTGTCGGCCCAACAAAAATTCGCCACATCAAACGCCGGCCGATCTCATTTACACCTCAGTGACAGAAGACAGAATGTATGACACCGCCGAATCCTTTGTCGGTGTTCGTAAAGACGGCCACTTCAAAGACCGGCGTCTCTTTGTAGATATTTTGCTACGCGACAAGCTGCCTACAATGGGATAAGTGAGGCTTATTGTTGCTGATACCTTTTATGCTCTGGTTAACGGCTTTATAAACTTAAAGTTAACTTGCAAAACTTTTTTGAAAAAAAAAAATATCTTTTTACCGAAATTCGATCTTTTATAAACGTAATTTAATTTATTGGATTTTTTTTACGCAAAGCAACTTAAGATCGTATTGCTTTGCGTAACTTTTTATCCTTTTTTTAAAAATGACAAATGGTAGATTTGGAAAATGAGTATATATACTCACACAACTAAGATCGTATCGGTACGGAAATACCGGAGTTGGTAATAAATTTCACAGAGATGTGCATAGGACGAAATGCCTTTGACGCACTATCCTCTCTATCTATATACCTATCATTCTATTCCTTCAATTCCTCGTGAAATTCGCAGGGCTGTGGATTTATGATACGTGACTTTTGATACGGATTTCAGCTGCTGGATTAAACAAGAAAAATCATTTAAATGAATGTAGGTACATAAAAATATTTGAAGCCTTAACACCGCTAAGGGTCAAAAAAATTGAAAAAAGAATTTAAAACTGCTGCTTTGTTTTAATTTTTTGTGACGTCACACTGAGGGGCAGGGGGTATAGAAAATGTGCCAATCTGTGTCAAGAAGGGAGGAGGTTCTAAAAAGTAGTAAAATTTGTGTGACGTTATTTATGGATGAGCCCTAAGGTGGACTAAAAAGATTATGCAATAATTCTAACACGTACTTTAAAAAAAGACCGGTTTTTGAGTTGACAACTGGTTTTCAAATATCCGACCTCCTCCGTGTTTCGGAAGGCAAGTAAAACTGTGGGTCCCGATTAATGTCACTGACTGATACTAGTCGTAAAACTGAGGATTTATAACTTTCGAGAATTAGCGTGCCCCCAAAAAAGATAAAAAGACCTGATAATACCAACTGTTTTTTTTTTCAAAAGACATGACATACCTATTGCAATTTCCAAAATAATAATAATAATACGACGACAAACCTCAGAAGTATCATTAATGACAAAACTTTTGAAGTGCTTCGAGAACATTTGTTCAACAGAAACATCGTCTTTTAGATGTACTACCACCGTGTAACCCTTTGCACTGTAGCGGGCGACTAGGTTATCCACTTGGTCGATGTCGTAGATATGGCCATCCACCAATATTGCTAAGCGATTAGTTACTGGCAAATGGCTCTCCACGCTGTAAACATCAATAAATATTGATTTATTTAGAGTTAGCACTAGGCTTGCAGTTATTTTGGTCTGCAGCTGAATTGGTGCTTCTTTCTCACATGAAATCGGCGTGGAGTAGCGGAAATGCTGTCATATCAATTGATGGTATTGTTGTCGCATTTTGTTCGGTTTAAGGGAGTCCCGGTGGCCTAAAACCCCCTTTAAAGGCAGACAATGCCTCTGCGAGCCTCATGGTGGTGCGATGTCCATAGCCGTCGGTAGTCACTCAGGCAATGAACTACCTGCTTGTTTGTCCCTTGTAATATATAAGAAAAAAATTCAACATGAATGAGAGCATATTTATTATTATTTAGTTTTAGTGAGTACCACGCATGGATCAAAAGTCGACACACCAAGAAATCTCATGGTAGAAATCTAATATAACTACATATCATATTTATTAAAAAAACTAGAAAAAAATTAATCCATTTACGTGATTGCTCTTTTAGGAATGACTAGCGGAGCTGGCAGAGGCTGTCTTACCTGAATTTTGTCTAGTTTGCCACTTAACCAATCTCCTTTATGACTTCTCTATAAAACGTGACACTGGCCGAATGTGTTATAAAATAATAATTTAAAATGGCACGTTGTTCAAAAAGTCTAGTTTATTGAAGTAGCGACCATTGCATGTTTTAGTATTTTTAAATAACCTTAAATTTTCTTTCACTTTCTTTTAAACCTTTCCTTGGATAAAGGGAATGAAACATGAGAATACAAACAAATCTAATTGTAAAAGGTCTAGCGGCTTTCGAGATTTAGGGAGACAAACAACGATTAATATTTATGAGTATATATAGAAGAGATGCCTTTTACACCGGCCGGGCTAATATTTCTCAGGAACACGTCACCGAGAGTCGGAACAAACTTGTGTCTGATATCGAGACACTTCTTACGTAGCGTAAAACGTCACAACATCTTTCATTTTCGAGATACAGTTGGAGACTACGATATTTAAATGTATTTTTATGGCCATCACATCACGTCAGCACACTATCACATCACATCAGCACACCATCACATCACATCAGCCCACCATCACATAATATCAGCACACCATCTATAACATCAGCACACCATCGCATCACATCCGCACACCATAACATCACATCAGCTCAAATCACATCACATCAGCACACCATCACATCACATTATTACACCATCACATTATATCAGCACACAATCCCATCACATCAGCACACTAGTACAACACGTTAGTACACCATCACATCACATCACATCAGCACACTATCAGAAGACGTCAGCACACTATCACATCACATCAGCTCACCATCACATCACATGAGTACACCATCGCATCATATCAGCACTATGTTAAAGTGCTGCCTTATTTACACAAAAAACCAAAACCCTTATTTACATAAATATATGGCTATGTGTTTCTTACACAATGTTTTGGAAATAACTGGACTAAAGCAAATTAAATCTAATAATTTTAGATACACAGATGTCTTAAAATTTAGTTTCAGTATATTTTCTGAAGGCTAAAACACGACTCTGAGGTTAAAGGAACGGAAAATCTTCAGGAATAAATCATAATTAAACACAAAATAGAATATCAGATAGAAGCGTAGTCACTCAACGATAAGAAATATAATTAAGGTGAAATTCGTATCGAATAATAACTTAAAAGTAACCGGGTTGATATTATTATTTAGGAATAAGATTTAATTCGATCCTTTTCGGCGAATATAAACAGAGACCTAATTAAAATCTGCCAACAAGACCTAAATAAACTACATATTTACACTTTAAATATATTTGCCAATACGTCACGCGCTTAACCTACATACATACAGTCAGTGTTAACAAAAAGAAATCTGCTATTAAAATATATTCGGTTTACTCGTCTTTGTTATATAATTACACTCTTTAGTGTTAAGGGATACACTTTCAACACCAATTTCTGATAAGTTATTTTAAGAGACACATATAGTTTAAGAGTATATGTTAGCAAATCACGACTAGGAATTATCCACCATAACACATTTAAGTGTTGTGTTCTATGCAGACACACATTAGTATTAAGAGATACCAGAGATCTCCGCGCCGGCCGGACAAAAATTCGCCTACAGATCTTTAGAATTGCGTACTATATGCTTATACAAAATTTTATTTCTTTGAGCAACGATTGGATAAGAAAAAACAAAAGTTGAAAAATACGCTTGCAGTAAAATATTGTTTAGTCATTTTTTTAAATTAACCTTTATAAATCTCTATAAATCGTTTTCTTAATAGTAGTTTATTGCCTGTACCTAGCATTTTATCTGTTTGTTATGAAACTCTAATTTGACTTTATATTACAGCATTGTATAAAAACAATTTTGCCTTATTTTAAATTATTTTTTAATATTCACACTGCAACCACATATTATATTATTGTTAAAATAAAAAGCTGCCCTTAATGTGCTCTAAGTATTGTACCATCCTCTTATGACCCAACTTTATTAATATATAAAAATGCATTGGACTTGGATTGGATTGGATATGCGGATATAAAAATGTATTGGATACGCCTAGAAGAGTCGTGTCCCCTCCAACCAAGTGATAAATTTGTTCAAATAAAAAAAAAGATCTTGGATTGAACCTAGTACTATACGTATCTCAGTCCACTCTTTTATCGTTGAGCCATTCAAGTGTTTTTCAATAGACTATCCGGGAAAATGCAATACATTTTCCAATTCGGAAAATCGCATTCCAAAATTCAATTCTCGTGCCAATAAACCAAACAATTGCGTCAACTGCGTGATATTGCAATCCAATTACTTGAATTTGTGGCTCCGTAGCTCAGCGGTCGAAAGGCTGTTGGAATCTTTAAGGTATTGGGATGGATCTCCAGCTACTGAGCTCTTGTTGTGCTCACTGTTAGCTTTAGTAAGATATGTTCGGAACGAAATGGAACGGAATGGAATGGAATGGAACGGAACCTTTGACATATTTGAAAGAGTTTTTAGTACTTCAACTACTGCAAGACTAGTATATAGTATCTAGTATATAGTATATAGTATATAGTATATAGCTATCTATAAATTTAAAAAATGTCTCGACTTATACAAATTCCTTTTTTTTTTCAATTAAATATGTATGCATTGAAGTACAAGGAAATATCAAAACTTTTGTAGTAACATTTTTAGTTTTCCCGCTTCTCAGTAGTAAATGCATGCATGAATATTTTATTCCCAATTGTATGCATTACTGACGCAATCGCTCGGACGAACAAAACTTTACTTTTGCAAAATAACTTGTGATTAATGTGTACCTCCATTTTACGTCGTAACTGGCTATTTTATATGACTAACGTTTCCGTGTTTACTGCCTTCTATTTTATGTTGCGTATAGTATAACTTTTTATATTCATTTCTCAAATGCCGGCGACGCATCTGCGAGCCTTGTAGCTTTTAAAATATTTGACGATTCAAAAGAGCTTGTAAAAGTCTACTTGAATAAAATATCATTTGAATTTGAATAATTGTGATTTGCATTGTTATTATTCATCTTTCATTTGATTATAGTTTTCTTGCATTTTCGAATGTTTTTTTTATTATTTTCTCATCTAAAATGTGGATTTAACCTTATGATACGTGAACGAATTTTGTATAAGTAAAATTTGTTAACAATTCTACAAATAAAAAATTAACCGAGTTCGGACATTTTGAAAATATTTATTCGCACAAGTAGGATCATACCATATCTGGCTAGGCAGGGGGGGGGGGGGGAAATTGGCTGTGAAGGTATATTTGTTGTTGTGGCGTATGTTAGGTGACGCGGCGGCCGTTTGCGCCCGCCACGCACGCGGAACATGACGTGATCCGCTTATTCGCGGCAAACAACGTGTTCCACTTTTACCAAAACTTGTTAAAAACTATGTAATTTACCTTTGCAATTTAAATCTTAGTTTAGAAGTCGTACGTTGGTACCATCGTCAAACATATCAGCAAAACCCAATTTTTATCATATGGTAGAATGACAACTTTAAAATACTATCTTGAGTATGTTTTTTGACTTTAAAACTATTTTATTCGTATGAATTTTACGCGATTCTAAACAGTGATAAGCGTAAACGCGTAAACAAACAAAAACGTTGATGCTTACAATATACTTAAATATCCTTTAATTTACACGTGAGTTTTCGTAATTCCGTCGCAACTATACGGTAATCAGTGAAATATGAAATTGCTATTTAATTTTGGTTTTTAATATACACAAAGCTTAATAAGGTATTTATAAAGTAGAAGTTTTCCACGTGTATATATAATATATATAGCAGGGACTCTTCTATGACAGCCTCTTAAAAGTAGGAAAGCCTCAAACATTTTCAACCTAAGTAAAGTGAACTCCTCGACTTACTTCGGTTCCACAAGTTTGTGCTAGGCCCTTAGGCATGAGTCGTGACTAAAGGGTTCCTATTTTAACACTAAGCAGTAGGTATTTCGACACAGGAGGTCTAATCAGTAATCGACATTTGAGTCAAATCGTTTAAGCAGTTATTGCCGCGTTCGAATAGTAGTAATATGTAGTAGTATAAATAATAGTAGTAGTAGCTGGGTGACCCATTCTAACACTGGTTTTCTGATATCCGAACTCCTGGCTGTGAAAACAGTGGGTGCCGATTAATGTCACTGAGGGATTTTAGTTTTGAGATCATAGAGATTGTATTTAAATTTGTGTTCGGTCGAATATCTACGGTGATTGTGAGCCGGTCTTCATCACTGGATCTATTATCAAAAAATAATGTGTTTATTATTAAGTATAGTAGAAATAAGTAAGTATAGTTTTTTGAGTAGTAATCAGATATATTTGGCAAAGAGAGAATGAATTTCTACAAGGTCTAACACGAAGTTCAATTTTGGGCGTGGGATTGAACTTTATGAAATGTTATCTCAAACATATTCTAATTAATCTATTAAGAGTAAGTAGAAATAAAGTGGCTAATAGTAAAGTGTCAAGATACGCTTATGTAATTCTGATAAAAATATTTCTTAAATAACTTCTTAAATTGTTGCCCAATTTCGCTTAAAACAATTTTCTTAGTGAGTTTTTAGTATTTTCTATCAACATGGAAAATGTTAAGTCTCTAGATCTAATAGTTTGGAAATCCTAAGGGGGGAGGGCGAGGGACTGAGAGAAGGAAATAGCGAAACTATAAGGGTTGCTTGTAGGACTACGGAGCCCTAAAGAACAATACTTCATAATATTTAATGGCATAAAATTATTAAACTCACAAAAAAAAATCATCAATACGACCCTGGAAACGGCGGTCTTAAGTTATGACTATGTAAATTAAAGACAGGATATTCGAGTTACAAAAATAAAACTAATGAAAATATTTTTTTTAAGTTGTGTATGGGAGCGAAGCGCTTTCTACCAGACAGTTATGCAACTTTGATACTGGCGAAAATGTTTTTGTACAGTCGAAAATTGTAAGCAAACGTCATTCAAAATAAATTATTTTGAATGACTAAAAAATTAATTAAAATTTAAATTTGATCAATAATTTTTTGATCAAATTTTGAATGACCTATTAGAGGCTATGACGCATGATAAAATGGAAAGTGATCTACAGTATAGAATGGCCTATCCAACATAACAGCTTCTCTTTAACGAAATGTCCTAAGTAACACCGCTAATACTTGTTTACAATAAATAAACCGGGCAAGTACGAATTAGACTCGCGAATTAATAGTTCCGTACCATCATCAAAATTTACAAGTTTCTGATTATTTCCCATTCTTTTGCTTTTGCCTAATTTCATGATTCTAGATCAACGGGAAGTACCTTATAGGTTTCGATTCTCTTTGCAAATGTATGGGAAATGTGAGGAAAACGGCCATACAACATACAGACAGTCAACGAAGCCAACAGTGGTTCCTTTTTTCCTTTGGAGGTACGGAACCCTAAAAAGAAGATAATTTTCAATCCCCTATTTTGTGCTCCCCCCCCCCCCCCCCCCCCTCCCCCTTTCACTTTCAAATATCCGCTTTGGTAATTAACAAATTAAATCCTTTCATTTGATATGCCACTTATATTTTATTATATTTGCTTCTTATCGTTTATTTATATCCTCTTCCACCCGCAATAACTAGTTAACGGCTAAATTAATTTTATTCAAACAGAGGCTAAAATACTCTCGACTAAGAAATTTTTCAAACAAGGGCATGGTAATTCCATTATATATCAAAAATGCCTTACATCATATTTGAAATGAGGAGATACTCTTCAAACTGCTGGACCGATTTTTACCAAACAGCTTAGAACCACCGCAAGTAAACTAGCTATTCAATAAAAAAAAACCGCTTCCAAATTGGTCCATGCGATAACATATGTATGTCCATGAGCTACAATACCACGGACAGACATACACACACGACATCGACGTCAAACTTATAACACCCCTCTTTTTGCGTCAGGAATTAAAAATAAAACCTCACGCTCACTAATACCAAACGCTTTACTCACACATATATACATTTTACTTTAAGATAGTGTCAACTGACCCGTTGGCGCAGTGGGCAGTGACCCTACCTTCCGCTCCGGGGGTCGTGGGTTTGATTCCCGCATCGAGTCTGGGTGTATATTTAAAAAAAAATTGTGTATATCAGGCGTCTGGTACCTATAACACAGGCATTAAGTTGTCTACCATAGGAACAAACGCCCGTGTGTCATAGAGTCCTATATATTTATATTTATAGAGCAAAATCATGACGACCATGACAAAATAATATTATGTATTCTTAATAATATGATTAAATTCTCAAAGGTACTAAGAATTAATTGGGGTTCCGTAGAACTACACGGAACCCTTATAATTTCGGTCTGTTCGTCTGTCCGTGAGTTCGTCTGCCCGTAAGGTGGTCCCTCCCCTAGCATTTCCAAACTATTAGACGTGGAGGCTTGAAATTATCCATGTACATAAAACATGCTAAAAATAGATTAGGAAAATTATTCTGAACGAAATCGGAAAACAACTTTTGAAGTTATTTAATAAATACGTTTATAGCATGTCAGATACGGAAACCTTCTCTATAAGCGTGTCTTGACATGATTTTGACCATTTTTTTTTTGGAATTGTGATTATGCTCATTTGTTTTAAATGAGCATAATTGCAAATATAACGATTTGTGAGCGAATTTTCCCAGCCGTCGATAATTTGTATTAGACTTCTTACTAATATAATAAACGCGAAAGTTTGTACACATGGATGTATGTTTGACGCTCTTTCGTGGAAAAACTACCTAATGGATTTTAATAAAATTTTACAATAATATAGTTTATACATCAGAATAACACGTAGGCTATAAATTAAAAATATATCTTTTGAATTTTCCAAAATATAACGATAACTGTCAAGTAAGTAGGAAGAAAATTCTGCCATCTGCGAGCTATTCTGACGGGCGCTGCAAAAACCGTTAGAGTTACACGTATATAGTGTATGAAGGAAATGTTTATTTTAAATATTTCTATAAAAAATTCCGCAACAGCATACATCTATCTTTAATGTTTAAGCTATTAATGCCAAAATAGTGAACCATTATGGAACGGGAACCGGAATGGGGACAATATTAGAATGTAGTAAATAGTAAGTAACCCAACGTTCGGGCAAGACAGCGTCTGCAGGGTCCACTAATATTATATAAAATTGCATATTTTTTAGACAAGAAGGGGTCAATGGGGCCATGGACCACTGCAGTACGAATATCATAATACTGTGTTTTTATATATATTATGTATTAAAAAAAGACAAACGGGCAAACGATTGACCTAAGGGACTACCTGCGTCAATGCACAACTACATTTCCAGGCTCGCAGGTGCGTTACCGGCCTTTGAGGAATTAGTATGCGTTTTTCTTGAAACACCCCAAATCTACATACTACAAACGAGAAATCTTATTGTATTATATTTTGTTTCAGTCATTAATTACAAGATACTGAATATTTAATGTAAGCTGTGTTAATTAAGCGATAATATCAGATTTTAGCAGTAAGATATAAGACGCACTTAGTGAAGGCGTTCATTATAATAAGATTTCATCTTAAGCGTAGTTATAGACTAGCTGTATCTGCGACCTCGTTCCGATTAAGTTTTTTTTTTAATTTTGATGATTCGGAGAACTCTGATTCCTTTAAAGAAGCGCTAAAATTAAAGTCGTTTATGTTACTTTAGCAGATATTTTTATTTATTTTTAACAGATATTTACTAGTAAGATTATATTTACGATACGAACTAGCTATTTATTAATTTCCGAAACCTCAAGAAATATTTGAAAATAGTTCAAACGTTTTATTAGGGTTACTTTT
>JANCMC010001301.1:0-14734 GCA_024363005.1 Charaxes varanes
AATAATTAATTTGTTTCAATAATTAATGTTTTTGCCACCGTCATGACCACGCTTTGGCACAGTCATGTAGCAAAATGGCTTCTAAAAGTTATGTCTATACTAGCGAACCCGGCAGACATTGTCTTGCTCGATTTATAGTAAGACAAAATGTGCAGTACGAACTTCAGCTACTGGCAGTATTCCTAAGTTGCGACCAACTCTGCATGTTTTGATCTATATCCTGATAGCAGCGCTACCTACCGAGTCCAATTGTCTATTCGAAAAATCTACAAATATCTTGGAATTTAATCCAAATCGGTGCTTTAGGAGGAGTAGGGTGACAAAGCTTGTACAGTTGATGTTTATATATGTTGATCACCATATAAATTATCGCGTCTCTCTTTACCACCCACATTTCAGTAATTTGCATATCAACTCTCTTTATATCTCCACTCCTAAAAGTCATAACTCTTCTTTATAAATTCTCACCTACCTACGTTTTCCTTATCTCCGTTGAAATTGATTTAATATGTGACACCCATTCAACGATATGAATCTAATTTAATATACTGTTTTCTCTCTTTAAACTAATTATAATTAGATAACGCCTTGGAAATTTCCATAGATTTGTAGCTACGCCTCCGTGGGCCATTCATCAGGGTACATTAATCGGGATGAGGCTGATTTTTCAAAAATAATTATAGTTATCGATCTAGTTCCTCGTCGTACACCCACTCCCGTCATTAAACTTGGGTTATCGCCGCGCTGACAGAAGGTTTTGGCATCCAATATCTTTGGCGCTGGTTTGATACACAAGAGATAGGCGATTTTCATTTTTTTATAATTAATGTCTTTTTCGTCTATTTGTATATTGCTTTATTTTTGAGTAATTGTTATACAAAAAGCATAGTTTACGCTAAAAATTAACAATTTACTTTCAATTACAACAATATAAATTATATCCTCATTTTCCATAGATAACACCAAATCGTTTGGCTTATTCTTTTAATGACATAGTACGTCAGCTTTTTTAATACTTCATGGAAAGATATATTTTGATAATACATATATGACATGAATGATATATTTTGACAACATCACAAAAATGTTGACAATATGTATATATATTAATAAATTTCACCAATAAATATAATTGTATCCCAACACAGGCAGTGTTTAAGCAGAAAATCGAGAGATTTAAGAAATTATTAACAAGTGAAACGACTGATCGAATTGTCGAAAGCGTGTATCTTTATCCCTTTCAAAGTATAAAGAAAGAATTCTAAAATGGTAGCTAACATTGTCGCATGACGTTTTTATGTACAATTAATATTGCATATCATAAAAAAATATTAGCTTTCGCACACCTTCCTCTATATAAACAATTATACCAAATTTCATACTCCTCCGTCAACGCAATTTTCCTAAAATGGTACCTAAAGTTTTCGCTTCACGTTTTTGTATACAATTAATATTGCATATCATAAAAAAATATTAGTATTCCCACACCTTCCTCTGTATGAACTACAATTGTACCCAATTTCATACTTCTCCGTCCGCGCAATTTTACTAAAATGGTACCTAATGTTGTCGCATCACGTTTTTATGTACAATTAATATTGCATATGATAAAAAAATATTAGCATTCGCACACCTTTCTCTATATGAACTACAATTGTGCCAAATTTCATACTCCTCCGTCCGCGCAATTTTCCTAAAGTGGTACCTACAGTTTTCGCTTCACGCATGAACATATAAATAATTTATACAGAACAACTCTTTTTCGCTCCAACAAAGTGCACGGCAAGAACTAAAGTTCATATTTGCGTGCACATCACAACGTCACCTGCAAAGGCAATTTCATGTCTGATTAATTTCATCTCAAAGGTTAATTAAAGCGCATAATGTTATTAATTTCTTCCTTAAAACGCGCCGTGAGTCGGGGATTATGAAATTCTTTGTTATCGTCTTGTGTTTGAGGGCTTTTATAAAAGCAATTTTATAAGCTTTACCTACCTTATTTTTCGTGCTCACGACAAACATGCTCAAATATACAATTGTCAGAAATTTCATTACTTTCTTAGGGATAAAGACGAATGGTAAATAAATCTACTCCTACTTAGTAATCCCCGTTTTGCTTTTGAGTTGTTTCATAAGATGCCCCAGGCGATACTGCGTCAGTTTATTATATAAGTACATCCTGGTTTATTTACGCTAATCCGATAAGCAAGACTAGTTTCGAATGTAGCCCAGGGATTTTTAATTCTAAATTTATTCGCATGGTAACATGGAAATAATTGCATCAGATATTTTTTTAATGATATGATTTTTTAACGTTATTGTAACGGACACGTTGGTGTCTTTTCCGGGAGTTATTGATGGGGATCAATAATAACACCAACTGTTCAATACTCTGCTCGCAGACTGTACAAAGCACTTTTATTTACAGCGGATAATCACGTAGTCTTGGGAACGTACCATAAAATAATTTCGCATAAGCTTATCTACTAAATAGGGGCTGACACTAGTACGCACTCTAACACAGATGAATTTTGGCAAGGACATAGTTAGAAGACATCCACTAAAAACGGATATGTCGCCAATTTACACGAACGAATAAACTAACTTCGGGAAGGAAGTTAGTTAGTTAAATATTAATTTACAAGGAATATTCTCTAACAGAAATTATAAGGTTAATCTAGTATTATGAGGGTAGATTAAAGTTACTACTGTTATAAATACGGCCTCACAATTTCCGTGCTGTGTGCTTAGTAACTGAGTGTTACGACTGAGACTTTTACGCGTTGGTAAAGTATACTTAAATTTGTATGGAGATTGATCAGCGCCACCTAGCGGTAACGTTTTAACACTGATCAATCTCCATACAAATTGAAGTAAACTTTACCAAAGCGTAAAAGTTAGAAAAAACTCGCACTAAGCACTCTGCTGTCATTCTTGTGTCTGTCGTCGAACGGTACAGACCTTTTGTGACGTCATAACTTTTACCTATTTTTGTAAGAATCGCATCGGCTAGGAGTTTCTTGATGGTTCTTCTCGTGGCTTTACTTGCCCGAACCAGCGGTAGACGCAAATGATGGAAAAATAAATGAGTGATGAAATACAGATTTATTGAAAGTGAAATAGAATTACTTTAAATCAACGCGATAAGGTTTTTTTTTTGCTAAATGAAATATCCGACTCTTTTAAAATGGAATGAACTTTTCCTAATATATTATTTAGTGTAGGATGCAATAATGAAAAAGCATTTATTTCTTATCCCATAACACAGCCAGTTTTCTTAAAAGGTATATATTTAAAAAGGTAAAAGGAACATATCTTGTAAAAACATGTTTTGTACATAAATATTAAAACATACAGTATATACCGGCTAATACTTTATTAAGTAGCGGGGAGTTGATACATGTTTCGTAGGGGGTCATCGTCCGAGCAGTCTAATACCCTATAAAACTGTAATTTACTATGTGGCTCTGCACAACAGATGTTAACAATGGCTCGGTGGGAAGTTTTTAATAAAATTGCCGGCTGGCCGCGCGCCAGTAGTGGCACGAGGCAATTACGCGAAGAAACTTGGGGGTAGCCCCTACGATCGAGTGTTGATTTGAGTGTACAGTCTAAAAATGCATGCCCTCCAAAGTATTCACCTCTACATGCAATATAGCGTGGTGCCGCGTTCCATGGTTCTTTGGCAAACCTTGAGTTTTGACTTCTTAACAAAAGGCCCTTTACATGCAAACGGAGCATCTTTTTTTTTTATTTGTATTTATTTACATATTGGACCATCGCGTTGCAGAGGAAAAAACCATAGCAGTTCCCGGGACTTGTGACCCAGGTGTAGGTTTAAGAGCGCTCTTTATAGGAGCCACTAATACTCACCTTCATTGCCAGTGTTCCCTCCCGTGCCTAGCCAAATATGGTATGAGTCCTTTCTAATAATGAGCTTGTGATAGTTCTTGACAAGCCAAGGTATTTTAGTAGGTTGTACAAGAACTTTGTTGGTGTACCATTCGCTGCTACCTCTACCGCGTAAAAGCTGGTTTTGTAACCGTTTTTGATGAGCTCATTGGTTAGGTCAAAATACTTGTTTCTTTTTATCAGATGGTCTTTAGGGATGTTGGTCTTCCATTGAACTGTAAGCAACTACAAGTACTACTCGCTTTAGTGTCTTTGTGTAAAGGAATATGTCCGGCCTGGATGACGAAACAAAACTTTCCTATGGGATGAAAACTTAAAAAAAAATCCGTCAAAGAGGACAAAAACAAAAGACAATATTCAAAAGCCGTAATAATATTAACTGTGGACTACCCTCTGTGAAACCAGGTTTTTCTAAAACCAACACGCGAGCCCTGCTTTCATGTTAAAAATATAAAGTGCCTAAAATGTAAAAACAAGAATCTTGTTAAAATAATCCTCGCATTAAAATTCATCCTTATGCTCATGTCCAATTTAGACCCTTGGACCCATTCTTGACGTTCCTTTATGACGCATTTAAACCAGAACACAATTATTCAATTCAGCATATAATAAAGGGAGAATTGTCACTTGGAAGAGCAAATTAGATTAGTTGCAGAGAACCCAAAACTTTTAGTAACTCTGAACCTTTGTCCCAAAATAATCTACACGTCCTTGGCCCTAACGTTTTGTAAAGAAAGATTTAAAGCACAATGAACATTCCACATATGATTATTATATGATTTATTTGGGTAGCTCTGTAGCTATTACGAGTACATGGCGGGAATTAATTAACTTGAGCAACGACAATGACGCTAGCATATTATGTACACATGGGCCTAACTTTGGCCGCTTTATAAATTAATTTTAATTCTTTTTATTCTTTATACAGCTTATCTTGATCTTTATATTTTAATTATATAAATACTAGCGTACATGGCTAACTTTTTTTTTATGTTACAAGGGGGCAGACGAGCAGACAGCAGGCACCGAAGTGCCTACCGGCGCCCGTGGACATCTGCACGACCAGAAGGCCAGCAGATGCGCTGCCGGCTCTTAATGACGAGTTTAGGCCACCGGGAAGTCTCAAAAATCTTTTAGTGTTAGATAGCTCATATATGGAGTAGTAGTACGCTATATCTTCACGCTAAAATTAAATTTATTCTTTTTTAACTAATTTTACGCAGACAAAGTCACAGGTACAGCTAGTTCATACATATGGATGAAATTCTTTAAATGGCTGTCTGTAATTTTTCTGTTCTCGTCTCATGTTCGTTTCTCTAGTTTGGTCTCTATTTATTATATCATCACTTTTAAGCAAATAAAGATGTCATCTGCTTCAGCTAGTTATTAAGTATTCATGAACTTACATTAGAACACACCCTTAGTAAATCTCGCATGTTGGCGTTGCATTTATTATTTAGCCATATTGGACAAACATGGTGCATTGAACTGCACTACATACATTGTTATTACGTAACATAATAGTATATGTGATTTAGCCGGCTAATCTATCATCATCATTATCAGCCCTAATCGCCCACAGCTGGGCATAGGCCTCCCTTCTTTTATTATTCTTGCCAGTCGCAACCAGCTACCTTCTGTCACCTTTTTTATGTCGTCCACCCATCTTGCTATCGGCTAATGTATTACTAATATATAAAACTGAAGAGTATACTTATTTGTTTGCTTGAAAGCGTTAATCTCAGAAACTACTGGTCCGATTTGAAAAATTCTTTTGTATTCGATAGTCCATTTATCGAGGAAAGTTACAGGCTATATGTTATGACGCTAAAATTGAATCCATTTTCTTTTTACCTAATTTTACACGGACGAAGTCGTCGGCACAGCTAGTGTTAACAATAAATTGTTCTCAATATATAATCATAAATAATTCTCAAACTATGTTGACCCACTGTATAGGTCTCCTCCCTGCTGTTAATCGAATGTCGTTGGCCCATCTGGCTGGTGGTTTGCCTTTGGGGCACTTGCTTCTTCGTGGTTGCCATTCTGTTAAGACTCTGCGCCATTTACTCTGTTCTACATATAGTTTTCTGATTTCAATTCGGGAAAATATTCTACGGCCAGGCCTCGTGCAGTTTTTTATTTGCCTTGAATTACAAGTGAGGTGAGGTGCTTTGTACCCTGGTAATTTTTACTTGGCCTAATGTGACCCACATATTCGAATTTCCATTTTTAGAGTTCCGCAGTACTACAAGGAACCCTTATAGTTTCAGTCAGTCCGCCCATCCGTCTGTCTGCCCGCAAGTTGGTCCCCCACCTAGAATTTACAAACTATTATATACAACGGATACAAAGACTTGAAATTTTCCAAGTTGATAGAACACTCAAAGGCCGGCAACGCATCTGCGAGCCCTCTGGTGTTGCAGTTGTCCAAGGGCGTCGGTAGTCACTTAGGTGAACCGCCTGCTCATTTGCCCCTTAAGAGAAACTTAACTAATTGTGTTCTGAATGCATGGACATACTAGCGTGGATGCACTATAATGGTCCGTGTTTCTTTCACACTTTAGTCCTGGCTTAAGACAGGCAAAAATGCCTATTTTATTCTTTCCTTCTATTCACTGATTTATTTAATAAGTATAGCCAAAAATGTATTGAATAAATTTTATTTTTGATCGATATCGTGTTTAATTCCGATTGACGGTCGTCATTCAATCTTTTTTGTAACTGCCCAGGTTTTTTACGCTGGGAAATGCATTTACGAACTAACTTTTTCGAACAGAAAATTAACCACAGAACGTAAGGACACACTTTAATTAATTTTAAGGAAATTCGATCAAAAATTTCTATTACATAATTATTTATTTTATTTTATTAGGGAAACAATCGGAGCAACAAATTTTATAACAATGATAAAACACAGTGTTACCCATTAATATGGCTGCACATGTAGAAACATGTTAAGCCTTGTTAGGTCATTAAAACTTTAAATTTAACTATACGAAATAAATACAATACATAATATCATGTTTTGAAAAACACATTGCTCATTTTTCGTTTTCATTATAACGAGAATCGAGTACCAAGTACCATCCTAAATATTTTAAGTGTCTCACTAGTCACAATGTATATATAACTTAAATCTGTATAGCTAAGTATATACAACGAATAGAAACCAACGTTTCGCAATAACACGACGTGTGTCTAATTAGTATGGGGCACAATTTAATTTGCGGTTGGCTCCGTTGTTCCATTGTTTATGCCGCAGAGAAAGTTGTTTGAAACTTTAGCGTACCGCTTTTGTTTAGACTCGTCTAGTAGTATAAAACCTAAGCTAACTAGTAGTAATATAATATTGTATGTTATTATGTTTCATATGACATTTTGGTGATATTTAACCCACAAGGTTACAAGGCTGTTTCGCGCTCCGATACGTTAAAAACGCGAAATTTCAGTTCTTTTGAAATTTAATCTTATATCGTTTTAACAAGAAGACTAGCGGACCCGGCAGACTAAGTTCTGTCCGAACATTGGGCTACTTATTATTTACTTCTATTATCCTATATCATCGCCGTCCCCGTCCCCGTTCCCGTTCCCGTTCCCGTTCCCCTCCCCCTCCCCCCCCCCCCCCCCCCCCCCCCCCCCTATCATCGTTCCTATCGATATGACCAGCTTTTACCGGTTACAGGGGATTTTGACTCGTTTTTATTTAACGAAGTCATTATGGTGTCGTTCGAATTTTAAAAAATTCTGAATACGTTTTCATTGTTTATTATAATGTTAGATTTAGAGAATTATAGTTTATCTTTATTTATATGAAAGCGAAAGGTCACCTAACACAAAATCTCGAAAACCTCGGGAAGGTGAAATTTGGCAAGGAGTGCATAGTAGTAGACAACCGCTGAGATTGGATTTTTCTATAAGGCCAGTTTGTAGAGATTTTTTTCTCTCTCGCAATTTTACACGGACCAATTCGCGGGAAACAGCTAACATATAATATTTTTAATTTTCTAAAACCTCAAGAACTGGCAACGCTAAAATAGAAATGACAAGCAAATAATTAAAATTCGGCTCGTAATAATTTCGTGTATGAATGAATAATGATTTTAAATAACTGCATTTTTTAGGACATTTCACGTACAAAAAAATATTCGTATCAAATATATCAATGTTGCTATTGTTGTATGTTATATGTTATTTCTTCACCGTTTGAAAATAATTTAAAATATTAAAATACAGCACGCCATTAGTGATTAAAATTTAGGTACTGAATTAAAAAGTTGCTTAATGCTTTTTTCTGTAGTATGTTAAAGGACCTATTTAAATTTTAGAGCTTGTATGTTTTTTTATATTACTTCATGTGTATGAGAAAATTTAAAATAAAAGAGTCCTTACACCTTTCAAAACATTGAATGTATATTAAATTATTTTTTAAATGATAAGTAACTTAACTTAACAAAAATATGTACAAAATCTAATTTGATTTTAAATTTATTTTACAAAAATGAAGACCAAAATAATAATTTAAATAAATTATTATAATTATTTTAATAAGGTCATCAATTCTATTTTGCATTCATGATATACTTGAATTGGTTTTCTTTATTGCCGTCAAAATTCTTCGAAATCGTGATGTTGTTTAAAAATGTATAAAAAATATATCTCTTTTTTTTTAATTACCAGGGTAAGCGGGCAGGTGGTTCAGCTAAGTGACTAAGTGGCCTTTTAAAGACAAGTTTAAGCCACCGGGAAGTCTTACAAACCGAACGGAACGCGACAACAATACCATCACTTGACGTGACAGCATTACCGCCACTTCACGTCGATCTTATGTGAGAAAGATCCATTGGTACCCGGACGCGCCAGCACAATTCGGCAGCAGACAGACAAACACTTTTAAATAATAACTGTCACGACATGCTTAGAGATAAAAAGGAAGAAAGAAGATGAACATGGTTATAGAATAATAAATAAATATATATTTATATATATTTCTTAAAAAATATATTTCTGTATTACAGGCGGCTGCTACCTATAACACAGGCATTAAGTTGTCTACCTTAGGAACAGATGTCCGTGTGTCATACAGTCCTATATATTTACTAATATACAAAGCTTAAGAGTTTGTTCGTTTATTGGAACGCGATAATCTCAGGAACTACTCGTCTAAATTAAAAAACTCTTTCAGTATTAAAAAGCCGATTTATCGAGGAAGGCTATAAATCATCACGCTAAAATAGAATCTATTTTTTTAAACTAATTTTACGCAGGCGAAGTTGCGGGCACAGCTGGTGTAGATATATTGTAAAAGCAAAAGATCTATCTAGATATCACAAAACCTCTAAAACCGCGGGACGTATAAAGATAAAATTTGGCAAGGAAGTAGTATATAATTAGTAAACATCCGCTAAGAACGCATCTTTCGATGGGTCCACATTAAGGAGCGTTTTAATTTTATGCAAACGAAGTCGGGGGAAAAAAGCTAGTATATGCTATGTTTTTACCTATCTATAGAATATAACTAATTATTTCTGTTTCTCTCTTTTGCTAATGGTGGTAAATAAGTGCACACTTGGTCAGCCTGCCTTCGAAAAATTCAAAACCGTAGTGAAAACTACTAGATATATTGGTATTAAGCCGGAGCCAGATATAGCTTCATTTGACTGGTCATTACGTTCAAGTAGTGTGACCGGAGGCTCTGTGCAGCTGCGCAAAGTTTTATAAAAGTTTGTAGTCTTCATGGACAAAAACGTACAAACACTTTGAGCTATGTCTGGCTCCGGTATTATCAGTAACAGCAATCTGAAACTTATAATCTGTATTGTTTAATATTCCGTCATGACAGTCCATGCATCCGGTCAGGTGTGATCTTGTGAATTGGCTATTTATACTGGAGTATTTGTGGAAGGTTGCGTGTCATGTATTATTTATCGTTAGTTCATAAGACTGCCTTCAAACTGAGCGAATCATCAGTCCCCTACTATGAAGAAGGCACAGTGTGAATCCGAAATCAGACTGCATTTTTTGTTCACACCATACTGACATAATCCTTTAGCGTACAGACCACAGGTATGAACAAAAGAATCCTTAATTTCATTCGCGGATTAAAGCAAAGTAGTTTTTCATGCATGTCATGGATTTCCGCAAAGTAACGCCTGATTCTATTACACCGATTTTCCCTCGTATTCATTCGCGGATTAAAGCAAAGTAGTTTAGTGTTTTATGTATATTTATAATGACTTAACATCATGTAACTCAACAATAGTGTTCTTATGATAATGGCAAATATACAATAGATTCAATCTACTTTATTCTATAAATAAACTCGAATGGACATGCCCTTAGGACCATTGCAGTTATTTGGACCTTTAATACTGTCTTCAATGGATGCTACAAAACATCTGGCTCTATAAATTTTAATTTAATCCGTGTTATCACAGCCTTGAGTTGCAAAAGGAACCTAATCTGTTGAAAGGACCTACATTTTATTGAAGTGTTGGCAAGAATTAAAGAAACCTGAAATAGTACACAACTTGAAGCAATCAACAAGTAATATAAAAATTTGCGGCAAAACTTTTATCATCGTCGGATGTTACCTACAATATTTTATCGATAAAATTCTGATTTATAAGGCTTCCTGTCTATTTCCTCAAGTTGTCCATGATGAATTTTATTTTATTCTACGGTCGCCTAGTTAGCGATTGTATCTTCGCTTTAACAAGACACCTCGTCGAAACTCTTGGCAAGTTGCCTGTTGCAAGAAAAAGACTTGCATTTTACACTGAAAGTTCGTAGCAAACCTTTTGCAGTCCTGTTTCATATTTTCTAAGTGCCCAAGTCTTAATTGTTGCCTCGTCAAACAGTCGTTTCATGTATTATTGTTATATACTAACATTCATTTCCAGTTTTTGTTGCATTGCTCCTTTTGGGCTTGAAGACATCCACTGTGCGCAAAAATGCCTTTTAAATACATCTACACAATATCAATTTTGCGACGCCAACTTTTAATATCTTTCTTAATGTGGTAAAAGTCTACCTGATAAGCAATTTAGGTTTACGTCTTCTAGTACATAATATTATTTTCCATTTCATAAACAAATATGACTATAGCTGTACCTTATATATATACTATAGAACTGACCAGTTTGTTTGTTTGTTTGATCGCGATAATCTCAGAAACTACTAGTCTGATTTAAAAAAATCTTTCAGTATTAGATAGCCCATTTATCGAGGAAGGGTATAGGCTATACATTATCACGAGGGAGGCTAGGCATATGTATATCTCTATATCATCACGTTTAAATTGAATCTGTTTTGTTTACCTAATTTTACGCAAAGTCGCGGGCACATCTAGTTACAAGTAAACAGCCTCGCACTTGTATTTACTGCGTAAATCGGATACATAAAAAAAGAATAAATTATAATATATAATTACATACATGTGGATAATACACCCAGACTCGAGGTGGGAATCGAACCCACAACCCCCGGTGCAAAAGGCAGGTTCACTGCCCACTGCGCCAACGGGCCAGTCGATATTTATAATCCGTCCGTATGACAATTATGTAGTAGAATAACTATTAAAACATCGAAAAACAATAAAAAATAGACAAAAAGAAGTCATACTATCGATTTTTTGATCATACATTTCGTGTTGATTCTAAACCAATATGATCAAAAAATCAACAATGTGAAATATTGATTGGAATGACATATAACAAAAATGACAATTTTTTTAAATATTATATAATGTGTTATGGTCTATATTCACAAACGACGTTTTTTATTGCACTTAACTTCTTTTAATTAAATATTTTTATATAACAAACTTCACATAAAACTAAAGAAATTATTGCACGGAATTAAGTATATACAAATTATATACTCACAAACGCGTACCCGTCTACGAGTATATAATAGAAAGAGTCAAAATTCAAATCTCCTTAACCGTAATTTACATTTATGAGGCAATAATTTCCATAAATCTAAGCAGGCGGCGTATATTCATAGCTCACAATGTCCGAGTCAGTCATAACAACAGATTGTTGGGATTATGTAGCGGGCACGCATTAAACCGATGATAAATCCCCATGTTGTCTCAGACCGCCCGGAATGTTCAGATAACGTACATCGCTATACATCATTACACAGCAAAACCAAGACATATTCGCCCTTAATTAATTAAAATATACACATAAAATAGGTTTTAATATAAAAAAAATACAGATAGCATAGAATCAGCTATAACTATAGAATATATTACGTATTCGATCGATGATAAATCCCCGTGTTGTCTCAGACCGCCCGAAATGTTCAAATATCTATCATGTTTAAAATCCAATCTTATTAGGCTATATACGTATAAGTACCTACACTCATTTTTAGTACAAGCTTTATGCAGCGTTAAAGAAGAATCAATGACAATGAGGGATTCAATGACCACAGCACCTACAATTCTGTAAAGCAGTACTCAACAACATCAACCATCCTCTCAATTGCTTTGATTAGTACTTAGTAACTTGTTGCGGTACATGATCAGGGTCCGCTTTACCGGTCTTACGCCTCCACTTTGCCCGATCCTATGCATTCCGATTTAATAGTAGTACCATGTCGTTAAAATATTATTTGTAGAACATACGCAACGATAAAACTCGATTGACGTGTTCACGCTCACTTATACATGACGAGAACCATTATTAATTTCCTACGAAATCCACGAGCGCACTAAGCAGCCGAAGCTAGGCTAAACCTCTGAAATGATGTTGACAGGGAATGATTAATAACCATCTTACATTGCTACGCACCAAGATTATATATTTTCGACGGCTGCGTTGGGAAAAGTTCAGGCTGTCGCCGCAAAAACTTCCAGCGTCTCAACAATAATATTTTTTACCTACTTTCAACACAACGAGGGCTGCTGAGTTTTGTTTGAACTGTTTAAAGGGCAAACTGCAGCTGTTACTATCTAAAAATTTCTAGTACGAATGAAACTGTAACTCGCACGTATCGAGTTCTCGACGTAACGTTCATTAATTCGTGTAAAACGGCAGCACGAACCTCCATTTGACGTTCGCTTCAAATGTTAATGGAGGTCAGCTATCGAAAAACGTTCGTGCTACGGTTACTGAAATTCGAACGAACCCCATATCTGCAGATGGCGTACTGAGCCTGCAACATACAAAAGAAATGCTCTTTTGAATGTTTTAGACTCAGTGTACCAGTCGTAGAATAGAAAGCCTGAGTTATGCATTCACCTTTGTCAAAATTTTTTTCGCCTAATTTGAGGAAAAACGGTAAAAGCCATGGGGTCTTGTACAGTATATACATGACCGTATATCTGTATAAATAGCATGGAAGTGTCTCCTTGTAATGTCGAAATAAAATTCGTTTACAAATTGACAACTGATGTTATAAATAATGATAGGCCACTTAAGTATTGTCAAATACTTAAAATACTTAAGTTAATCAAAATTCAGAATTAAAAAATTAAAACCCTCAAAATTTAAAAAAGATCAATTCAACGCTGACGAAGGAATATAATATATTTATTTAATCCGATTTATTTTCATGCACAATAGGAACTAATTAAATCACATAAACTATGGTCTAGGCACAAAACACATAATATTGTTTCAAACACCGAATCCACATACGATAACCCATTAATGGAACTAGACCCCACCTGCTTAGAACTCTACCCATTTAACGTATTACTTGGCTCTAATTAAGTGAAGTAAACTATTCAACAAAGGTGTAGCTGTTTCCACGTCTGGGCACAATACACGTTATATAGTTTGAAACACAGAATCTCCATACAGTAACCCATTAATTGAACTAAGCGTCGCCCGCTTGGATCTCCTCCAATTTCATGTACTTCTTGCTCTAATTAAATCAAATAATAAACTATGCCACAAACACGAGGTCTGCGTCTACGTTTAGGCACAATACAGATACTATAGTTTGAAACACGGAATCTTCATACGATAACCCATTAATTGAACTAGGTGAGGCACGTTTAGGTCTCGGCCAATTTATTGTTTTCCTTGGCTGTAATTAAATCAAGTAATGTTCTATGCAACAAAGACGAAGGCTGCTTCCACGTTAATGCACAATGCACAATAGTTTCAAACACAAACTCGATGCACATATAGTTTTAAACACACAATCTCCATACAGTAGCCCATTAATTGAACTAGGCGACGCGGACGCTCGCTTGGGTCTCGGCCAATTTAATGTATTACTTGGCTCGCCCTAATCCGACGGCGAATGGGTATTATTATGTTACTATAATGTATAAGTAGGTTATTTCGCTTATGTACACCTCTTTAAGCGCTTTATAGAGACGGGCGAATCTGACGTTCCTTGCTACAATCCGTGACAAGCAGGAAAAAATACATTGCTTTGTAAATTTGTATGATATAATTGTATCGTAATTTTTAATTCGGCTTCATATTTATTACTTTGTTCCCTTTTTTCAGGAAAAAAATCAGAAATAAAAATAAAATCAAAGAGTTTCTCGTGTTATACATTAATATATCAAATACGGTGTACATAATATTCCTATAGTATAAGAAATTATTTTTAATAACTGACAAAAGAATAGTATTAGAATTCCTTTGCCCTTGAAGTTAACGCAATAAAAAGAAAGAAATGTTTAAATTTCGAACAGCGATTTTCCACGGATACATTTTTACATTAGAAAGCTATTAACTAATAGCACCTATTAACACCTATCTTAGACCTTAAAGCGCAATTTAGCCAGCCGTACAACTGTAGTTAAACGTTTTATACATGCTTTGTTAAAGTTTATTTAAAACAAGTACTA
>JANCMC010001336.1:0-13838 GCA_024363005.1 Charaxes varanes
GGGTTGCAGCATTACACCGATTTTCCCTCGTATTCATTCGCGGATTAAAGCAAAGTAGTTTAGTTTCTCATGCATTCTGAAATTTTTTAATGAACGCATAAAAATGATCGAAACATTTCTCAATGAAGTATTGGAATTTTGTGTGGATAATAGTTACTCCAATTATTTGACTCACTACATTAACGTGAGTGAAACTACGAGCATTACTAGTAGCTTACGACTATGGAGTAGAAAACGTTATGAAATCTTGCATTTTCGAGACACACTTGAAGACTATGACATTAATATTTTTTACGCTGAACAACTTTTCACTCTTGGCAATTTTCGATTTAGAAGAAGCCGTTCTCGCATAAAAACTGTCAGAAAATTAACATTACCAGCAAAATATACGTTACTTACATGTGTAATTTTAATTCTATTTTATTATCAAGTCTATTATATCGAGAAAAATATCGCGTATTAGGTTTTCCTTAAGGGGTTCGAAATAATTCGTCCGTACGCTATCCCCTCGGCAGGTTAATTTTTTATTTGATCAAGATTGTTACCGGGGGTAAATAGTTTCGTAATAAAGCCAATTTTTTGATAATACCAGAGTTTAGTTGGATTTTGAGTGGTTTATTCCGCTAAGTAGGAAATTACGATACGAGACGTGTCATTTCGTAGCCAATTTAGTAGTCATTTGTTTTCAATTGATCTTTCCTTTCTTTTCTTTTTTTATTTGTATAATTAGTTAATAAGGAGCCTTTAGTTTTATACGGCATGGAAAATAGGCTGAAAAACTAATTTAAATGTTATTCCGTATGTCTTGTCATTTATACTTTATAATATCCTTGTTATACATGGTTGTACCCCACGGCTTCGTTCGCTTTAGCAACTTGTATCACTAAGGAGTTTAAATAATAGTTTTTGCATGAGGATTAATATTATATTTATAAGAACACCTCAAATAATATGTATATTATTTTAGAATTCGGTTAGCATAAAAAAGCTTGTAGAGATCCAATCTTAAAAGGTAAATATATGCTGTCGAGGACTTTTATTTAAGACTTTTAAAGGAGAACAATTCTGTCATACATAATTTTTGCGAAACTTTAACCGTTTACGCAGCGCAAACTTATAATAGTCTTCTGCAATAAGTCTGCTATAATAGTGCTTGAAGCACTGCCATGCGCGGAGGCGAATCGGTGGCCTCCGAAAACCAGCGTTGGAAGTTGGAATTATTCCACTTCCAACATATAAGCTGAGAGGTGTCGAACCGGTATTATATAGCGTAAACATATTCTAGTTGTATGATATTCTAATAAAAATTTTAACAGTGATTGTCCTCTCTTTTTACAGAAACTACTTCTATTTTAAACTAAAAAAAACATTACGTAATAAATTAAAACAAAAACACAGAAGAGAAATAACCTAAAAAAGCTGTTGCTAGTAAGTTCTATATACGTGGGGTAGGTTCTTATAAGACTGGCCAATAATAACATATGCTAATTTTATACAACTCTTAATAACTGCCAATGTTTTTAGGAAACAAATGGAAAGATTATATCTTAAATTTGACATGTAGCCCCCCTGTCAAAATTTACTTCTTTGTTGTTGTGCTCTTCAAAAAAAAAAAGAAATATAGATAAATTTAAATTTATTTTTCCACTTTCTATATTTAACATTGAAAATAAATATGACATTTCTGCGAAAATAAATATTCATGAGTATAAATCTTCTTATATAAAACCTTTTTACTTTTAAAACCTGTCATTTTAAGAATTTTAAATTTAGTCTGTGATCAGTGTGACTGTCTAGAAAGATAACAGATATTATATTATTTAAAAATTTTATTATTTAGAAATTCCATTGTGGCATAGACATTCTACATACAAATTATGCATTATTAAGCAATATGCAGATGATATTTCAAGCTCATACTGACCTTGAACAAACTCTAATGTTGATTGATTGATCATGGCGGATTATATAATTAAGAATAATATAATGTATGATAACGCGTAATTGTACAACTTTGTAAAGAGCCAAATTTAACGGCAGCGACTAGACATCTTCTCTAAAGTCCACTGAATAATCTGTTATATTCTAATAATACTTATTGAAATTGTCTAGTGGCATGTACATTCTACATAAATAGTATGCCTTATTAAGTAATAGTACAGATAGCCGCTCGGTCGAAATTCGCCCACAAGCTTTTTTGTGTACGACATATATTGTTCTATTCGCAGAAAAATAAAATTTGACAATTAATATGACGTACGGCTGTCACGATTACGCCTTGACATCATCCGGTAAATGTGTGTGTAAACGGTGTAAATCATCTGGCATTGCTTGTGGTTTCATATATGTATTAATATTGCAAATTATAAAAACATATATTAAAATGTATACATGTGTGTATAAATCGTTTGGCATTGGTGTGTGTGAGGTTTTAATTTAATAATTTAATGTATTAATAACGCATGTTTTACAGAAATATTGTATAAAAGAGAAGACAATCACTGTTAACATTTTTAGATTTTTATATATATAGATACCTATAAGTTAAGTAACATTCATTCAAATCTGTAGTTTTGGTATCGAGCAATGTATGCTCAGCGTGCAGTCATCAGTCAACTCGGGCTAATGAAGATATGAGAGTGGCGACAGTATTGTAATTAGTTGCTTTATTGAGCTTAGGTGCCTGTGATTGGCTCGACAATGAATATACATGACGCGAATAAAAATGACACTCCAGTTTGTACCTAATATGTGCACGTCGCTGAGAGACAATAACCAGCGCCGGTGTTCCCAACACAATAATAACTTAGAGGCATTAACATAGTACAGTTACGATCGACGCTCATAGAGGGCGTCTATTTTCAATTATAATCCATTATAATCCAGTGTACTAACTGTTCTAATCCTAACAGTACAATAGCTTGAAATTACTATTCAAAGGCTATTTTATTGAAACGAGCGTTTATTAAAATTTATTTAAGGTACATATTTAAAGGGTTCTGCAACCGAGATAAGATCATATAAGGAATCGTAAACTTATCTGCTTTTCTAGATAATTCATTTCCAAAATAATACACTTTGGAACTACCATATTATCGTAATTCGTTTACAAGAATGCAAAGCTGTAATAAACAGAGATCTAGAGCAAAGCAATATGAATATAGCATTTAAATTTTGTCATATTCGTTTCAAATTTGCACGTTTTATGTAATTTATTATTCACGGAAACATCATAAAGTCCAATTGTATAACGAAAACATGGACATTTTACATTAACCCACATTTGAGAGAGATAAATAACACCCAACTCTTTCAAAACACTGACTGAACTTTGAGATAAACTAAACTGAATCCAGCAAGAATATGTATTTCACAGTTAATTTAAATAAAGACCATCCAACCATCAAGTACATTGATGCTCTTTCCGCGACCGAATGATAAACTTTATTATGAGAGTTGAACGACAATAACATTTAAATGTTACTTGTCTTATCTGTTATCTAACTAATCTGTGGCTGGTATAATTAATCGTTGTGCCACGGTGGATACTTCCGCCATTTGAAACATGTTTCAGTGAAGATCTAGAATATTTGTGTATTCGCGCTTTTATACTAAATTTATGATAGCGATGACTTGTGCTTTTATTTTTTAAAGGCAAGAGTTTGTCTATGACCTTACTAGTGATCTATATTTATAATAATATACACGGTGACATTGTCGCGGTTAGGATTAGGTTTCCAGGGTGTTCGGTACATGCAATGTGACTACTAGGTAGGATGTGGCTGTGGGGCGAGTTAAGATGACCGATTGCCATCTGACGTCATCCTCGGAACCCCACGATTTCTACAACCTCACGACTAACATCACAAAGTGACATTTATCGGGTCCCATTGTTTTACGTGCCTTCCGAAACACGGAGAAGGCCGGATATCAAATATAAACCAGTGCTAGAATGGGTCACCCATCTATCACCCGGTCGCAGCAAGAGCATCTTAACCTAGTGATCGACTCAAATGCCGACCACTGATTAGACCACGACCTCCTCATTTAGTATGCTTTACTAAATTTCATTAACATTTAATTAATTTAGTACGTTTCTATAATTATGTTCATATTGTCTGCTTAGTTTAAAACGCATCGTTTTATAATTGAAATTATTCTTATATTTTATTTTTCAATGAAAGATAAATGCAAGGCATGGCTCACAATTTTCTTAAATTATTTGTCTGTGTATATTTAATTTATGTTTTGCGATGTTAAAAAATTAAAGAAATATGGCATCGGTCTTCGCCAATTTCGTATATTTGACACTACACTGCTCTTCTCTCTTGAACTTAAATATATATCGTAAAACAAAAAGTATAAAATATTCAATATAAAAAGAACAAAATTAACTATTTCATCACTGTAAAATAATAGGTTAAAGTCACTCTTATTCCTATAAACCGCAAAGCCGTAGATTTTTTGCTATGTTAAAAATTTATATCATCGTAAAAACTCACGCCGCATTTGTTTCCCCCAAAGGCATTTTCTAAGTACAAGTATGACATTACAATGTAGATACGTGAATATTTTAGATGTCACATACATCTGTACGCTTTCTAGACCTTGCTTATTCTTATTTCAGCCAGATGCCTTCCACTTTTGAACATAAATCATTGATTACCAGTGAGATGGATTTTATGAGACTGTGATATCTAACAGTTTCCTTTGACACTCGCTATGTCATATAATTTGACAAAGTTAACTTTACTTGAGAGTTCTCGGTGGCCTAAACCCCTCATTAAAGGTCCGCAACGCCTCTGCGAGGGCCTTGGTGGTGCAGATGTCTACGAGTGTCGTTGGTGACAGATAAATCGCTTACCCGTTTGTCCCTTGTAATATTAAAAGAAAAATCTTAGAGTCATAATATATTCTGACAAAAATTAGTATACAGGTTCGTTGTGGACTTAGAGTCCAATATGTAATCGCCATAATATCATGATTGGACTTAAGAGTTGGCATATTTTTAAATTTTTAGGGTCCCCCATACAATTACAGATTTACTTCAAGAATATTGCAAATTCGCTAATGGCACGAGACTAAATTGCTTAATTACAGATTTACTTCTAGAATATTGCTAAAGTCGCTAATGGCACGACACTAAATTGCCTAATTACAGATTTACTTCAAGAATATTGCAAATTCGCTAATGGCACGAGACTAAATTGCTAAATTATAGATTTACTTCAAGAATATTGCTAAATTCGCTAATGGCACGAGACTAAATCCCTAAATTACAGATTTACTTGAAGAATATTGCTAAATTCGCTAATGGCACGAGACTAAATTGCTAAATTACAGATTTACTTCAAGAATATTGCAAATTCGCTAATGGCACGAGACTAAATTGCTTAATTACAGATTTACTTCAAGAATATTGCAAATTCGCTAATGGCACGAGACTAAATTGCTTAATTACAGATTTACTTCAAGAATATTGCAAATTCGCTAATGGCACGAGACTAAATTGCTTAATTACAGATTTACTTCAAGAATATTGCTAAATTCGCTGTTGGCACAAGACTACATTACAAAATTACAGATTTACTTGAAGAATATTGCTAAATTTGCTAATGGCACAACGAAAGCAATTTCTGCTAATATTGGATAAGGAGGTCACTGGTCATCCATAAATCAAGTCCCACATTTAAGGGTGATCACCAAAATGTGACATTAGTTGACAACGGCCGGGAGGGAGGGAGTCAAAAGCTTTATGGCATCATATATCAAAATTTACAACATTCTAAGGCACTTCGTATATGATTGAGTTGTAAATATTTTTCGAATGTAATCGAGTCGTTTTTTTTGTGTGTCTAAAACTTAAAAAATATGTGATGTCACACCCAGGGGGAGGGTGTTCTGAAAATGTGACAACCTGTGACAATGACGGTTGACTGATTCATGGATGACTTTGGCATTAATGATATACCAAAATTTGAAGTGATTCTAACCTGGTAAGAGTACATGACTTGGAACTGCCGATGCCATTTTCGGGGGGGGAGGCGCTTTTATCCTTCTCCGTCTTATCACCATCCATTTCGCTGGCCTTCCTCTTCCTGACCACCACCTGAAATTTTAAATTTTAATCTCTTAATTACAAAATTTAATTCGCGAAAGAATATTCTTAATAAGTGTCGTGTACAAGTAACAAAAATACAATTTTTGTCCTGGTATTTAAGGTGAATTAAAAAATTAAATATACTCTTAGTCTAGTGGAATATTTCCTTTTTTTCTTAAAAAAAAAAGCATTTCCAACACTTAAGCAACCGATGTGGTTATTGTTCAAAGAGTGCTTCGTTACTTCAATTCGTTTGTTGGAAAATAAAACAGGTTTGTTGCAAACTGGAATTGAGAAAATTTTGGGGTATTGCCATCGAAGTTTTGAGTGTGACTGAAGTGGAATACTTGTTGAGTGAAACAAATAATTTTGGAAACAACTTTTGATAATATCTATAAATCTATACTCGTTTGTGCATACCTTTGTTCCTGTATGCGCAGACTTTTATCTTATTATTTAAGAATTATTGGTTGGGCTCTTCTGGTGACCTCCTTCGCTATCACAGATGAGAACCAGCTGTTGAATTATTTGAAATGATTGAAATTTGCTTTATTTGGATTCTGTATTTTAATCATTTATTAGCGTGACTTAAGTACTGGCAGATGTTATAGGACAACTTCTATTTTAACTAAATTATTAGATTTTCCCGCAAAAAATAAAACTATTCGAAAAGGAACAAAGTTGTCGAAGTCAACGCAGACAAAGTCGCGGGCAAAAGCTAGCTGTTAATAAATCCTTTTAATAGCTTCAGTTCGCTGTGAACTCTGAACTATGGCGTAATTGTAAGTCTAGATTTAGCACTACAATGCATATTCCGGCACTGGGTCAGCCATTACTCACCAATATAGCCGTCAAGTCAGACGGGTAGCAAGTCAGCTAGCTCGTAAACTTGCTCCATACATTTACTTCTATGATATTGTACGCTTTCCATCTTGATAAATATCATTTTTAAAATAGATGTACAATAATAATAATTACAAGATAATATTTAACTAATTTAATCTAAATATTTAATGTTATTTAGATTAAACTTTTTTTGTAATTAGATTGAGTCTCTGAGGGTACACTCATTTCAATTTCAAGGGCCGCGAGTTCTGTGAAACAAGACATTTGTCAATGTGCGTCTGTAGTTACGTGCGATCATGAGAACGACCTGCTTGTTTGTTATATTGAAATTGGAAATGACCTTTACTTAGTTCAGTTAGTCTCAGTTGTAATTAAATATATTATGTAGAAGGATTTAATTAACGAGAATACATTACAAATGTCAAAACTGTATCAAGTGTTTAGAAAAGAAACGAGTCAAACTTTTGCATATTAAAATTCGTGGTTAACTGTATTTTATGCCTATAAAACATTTTAGAGAACTTATAATAAATAGAAATAAAACACACATTCCCGTGCACAATCCAACAATAATTCATGAATATGAACGTCACGTCACAGTGCGAGTACAAAAGATCCGGCCTGATCGAAGTGCATCCGCTGTGCGGGCCCCATCAGAAGCAAAAAAAAAAAATACCGCCGCAATATCCTATGGAAATATATGATGTCATAAATAGTTTATACTTGCCATTTATGTACTGTGAGCGCAGGCCGTTTCTTAAGGTGCTCTCAGTGCTTTGATCACGTAATCAATGAAAACAGAGCGATTCTTGTTAAAAAATTTAACAGTTTCCATGTACGTTTATTTTTTTTTATATTATGAAAAAATCGTGGATGAAGTCAAATCGTGGGTTTGTAAAATCGTGGTTTCGTATATTAAAAAAGTGAAAAGGGAATAATTAAATGGGAATGTCAGTACTGAACCACGTTCCTTTTTATACTGTAACCAGTATACAAAACGAAAAAGGAACATCTGTACAATACACAAAATTGACGTCTCAGCTTACAGTGCTCGCGTGTATATCGGAGCATACCCTTAGTGCGTGCAGGTAAACATGGCATAAACTTAGTGACAAAATATTATTATATTTTTTAGACATCATCAATCAATATTTCGGTTCCGTAAGTAGGTTTGGCATAGCTTACTGAGTAAAATGACACAGAAATTTAGTCAAATATTGAATATAGATAGTTTTAAGGTAACATTCAAAATGAAAACCATAATATATTATATCCTCATAATTTCACTTTAAAAAGACAGCGAAACCTCACAAAGAAAAACGAGATTTGTAAAAAAAATATTTATATTTTATAAAAGCCTATTTACAACCTACATTAGTTAACACAAACGGTACAAGAACCCTGGCCCCTGGGGAAACTCCGAAACTAATACTTGAATGGATTGTTTAGTTTAAAGTATATTTTTATACTTCTACATTTAATATTATGTTTACAACGTTATAAAACTTCTCCATGCAACCGTTTCAGTAACGGAATAGGGAGACACCTGAAAGACGAAAAGAAAAAGTTTTTTAAATTGTTTTTTGTTATAGGAACAATATATAGGTATATAAATCCTAACTATACATTTAATAAGATAATTAACATTATTATGACTATCATTTATTTAAATATGTTATGCATGAGAAGCTAAACTACTTTGCTTTAATCCGCGAATGAATACGAGGGAAAATCGGTGTAATGCTGCAACCGAAACGTGCGTTGAGGCACATCGGAAAGTCACTGTAGTGCTGTGCTTTGGTGGCAGATTCGGTGGTGTAGCTTTCGGGTTGCAGCATTACACCGATTTTCCCTCGTATTGGAATCTCTTTTTTTTTTCAGAATTTGATTTACCAGAAAACAACTATAATTTAATGTGTATTAATAACATTTTAATTGGTATAATATGAATTTTATGGACACTAGTTTTTTCTTGCGTTACAATCGTAGGTCTTGAAATCCTCTCTTAAAGCAGAAAAAATAGTTACGCGAGAAATACCGTGGTCCAAGTAAAAACTAGTAGTATACAAGTGAGTTTATTCAGCAAAACAATAATTCATAGAAATAATAGACTTCTTATTAGAAATTCATCATATTTAAAATAAAATTATGGTCTTTATCAAGGTACATAACTTCGATTAAACTATTGAGAAGTGAACGGAGTTTATTATATTAAGTCTAAAAAATTGCGAAAGTTAAATCACATTTAATTCCTTAAAGATACTTGTTATTTCTCAACAGGTTCTCTCCATGAGCAAATACTAGAATACAGTTTTTATGAGCTATTGTCCCTTTAGGTGTCTAAATAATTATAATTTAGACTCGAGATATTTTGGAATCAAAAAAAATAATCGTTGCTTAATCGCGATTCATCAAACTTGCAGCTTCGTGAAGAATTGAATATTTAAAATATAATAATGAAACTTTAAGTTAAATGATATCGCTAATGAAATGGTTTTCTATAATGATAAGATTAGAAAATATACTATTTCAAATTTTAATTTTTTCTTTTGTTACAGAGAAAGAACAGTACCTTTTTATGGCTCCTCATTCTATTAATTAATACTGCGCGAACAGAACCTGATGCAACTATTCTAAAATACACAGCTACTACGTCCCGTGAGTTAACATTTATAAGCATATTTTATGTTAAATAATGTTCCAAGAGCTCATCTATAACTTATGGTATGATTTCAGATGCAGATAATAATTCAAATCCCAGTGGTCTTTCCTCTATATTTTCACCGCGTATGGATTTTGATCAATGGAAACCTTTGACTGGTCGCGGAGATCCGTTTCGTAATGATCCAACATATGACTATGAACCTCCAGTTCTAGAAAGAGTTCATTATTGGGCTGATGATAGCCGCCTTGAACGTGAAAAAGTTCCTGATCGAAAATCTGAAGTGTTAGTACTTGGCGTTTCATCTAGGAAACCGAGTGTAGTTCCTAGGCAGCCATCTCCTCCTAGAAGACATCCTAGACCTCCGTCATTTCCACCGAAATATGAAGACTATTCTTACCAATTAAGTGACAATTTTCCAATGACTATTCTTGTTCCACCCCCTCCGCCTCCGCCGTCACGTCAAGTGATGGTATTGTTGTCGCGTTTCGTTCGGTTTGTGAGACTTCCCGGTGGCCTAAACTCGTCATTAATGGCCGGCAATGCATCTGCTAGCCTTCTGGACGTACAGATGTCCATGCGCGTCTGTAGCCACTTAGGTGCCTGCTGCATGCTCGTTTGCCTCTTGTAACATAAAAGAAAGAAAAGAACATTTTTTACGTGAGAGTTTGAATGATTAACTCCTTATTATTTATTTTCCAATTATTATTTATTTCAGTTTAATTACAATCTTCATTCTTATTCTGTCTGTGTCTTTTTAAAATATTATTTTTATCAATATATCAAACCGAAGTACCCTACAGATATGTCTACCCTTCCACTATTAAACTCTCGGGGTTATAATATAGCGTTCTGAGACTTTGTGTAAATCAGTAAACTTTTATCAATATTATATATGGCTATAAATTAAAATTTGAACATAAAAGAGATAATTACTTGAAAACTAATTTTCAATTGAAAATTAAGCTTAAGTGAATAAAACACGAATATAAGTTCCTAAGAATTTGCATGACCTTTTTCTCGGTTCTCTCGAACACAGCTCTCAGCTCACTTTAGTTTTCAAAGAAAAAATAAAAGAGAAAAAAAGAGTGCTAGCAGCGATGTCGAGGTCTCTTTGCCGGCTTCGAAGGGGACGTGAATTTAATATTACTTTAGTTTCAAGTTTGACAATACTGGAAAAAAGGCTGTTAGAATGCTTTCCAAAGAATAACGGAAAATATTTTTTCCTTTGAAACTTAGAGTAAGATATTTTTTGGACGAACACATCACAATTCTATTAAGTCTGTTATGTCTCTTTCAAGATAAACGGCTTCTATTGCCGTTCTACATCGGGATAAAAAAATTTGAATTTCGAATTTTATGTATATACATTCTACCTCAACTGAGGGATGTCGTAGTAAAATCTGTGATTGGCATTTGAGTCGATCGCTAGGTTAAGCAGTTATTGCCACGACCGTTTGATAGGTGAGTGACCCATTGTAATAGTGGTTATCTAATATCCGGCCTCCTCCGTTTTTCGGAAGGCACGTAAAACAGTGGGTCCCGATTAATGACACTGAGTAATATTTGCCGTGTGATTGTGTTATGTGGTTTCCGAGGATGACGTCAGAAGGCAATCGGTCGTCTTAACTCACTCCATTTCATTTTTTAATATAAATAATTTAACTTGATTAAATTTTTTTTTTAATGAAGATATAATTAATTTTTTTTATGAGGGACTTTGTGTAACTGTGCAAAGTTTTGTAGTACTTTGTAGTCTTCAAGGACATAAATGTACAAACACTTTGAGCTTTGTCCGGCTCCGGATTATACATTGAATATTTAAACCTTCAAGTGACAATATTTACAAAGAATTAATATATCTCAGAAAGGGTAGCTCTTAGGAAAAATGTATTGGCACATTTTTGTAGATAATATTGTGATCTACAATTCTTACCTAGACGAATTTATGAAAAAACATACCGTTAAGCAGAAAATGGGGAAGAACCGATTATTGTGACTTTTGCCCCAAAATTTTGCCCTTTAATTTAGACATGAGTTGAATAAATTTGCATACAGCTCAAAATTATTAGGGTTGGTTATAACATAACTATAAATAAAATCTGAAAATTCCTAACCAACCTTTCTTTTCTCTTCAAAGGAAGCCTTTCTTTTATTTTATTTAATTATGTTTAACGGTCTATATATAGATAAACAAATTCTTAACAGCGTTTTATAAATATCAGTTTTTGTTGCTTTACGAGAATGATTGGATAGGATTTTATCCATACATAACGAGTCTAGAACGAGGCTCTAAAAGGCAATACTATTCGCTTCTATTCTATTTGTAAGCGACGTGTTGTGTGACTAGACAGATACAAAGTAGCTTTATAGCGAGGATCCACTTGAAACCTTACCGTCTAAGTATCTACTTAACGTCCAAGTTATTCTATAACGACCCTGATATGACAGGATAAGCTGAGTTGCCAACGTCTTCTTTGTCCTTTACCTTTTTTCTTGAAAATTGTTTGATTTATCTATACGTCAATGTCTATGCATATAAATAAAATTGAAGGGTCAGCTTGTATCGTCGATTTTTTTAATAAACGCATATGACTATATACCGGTACCTATAAAAAAACGCAAGTTAAAATATCTTTGCTTGTCTGTCTAACATGTATCGTATATATACAATACTACATAATAGAATAACTATATATATACCTACAATTATATATTAAATAATGTCAATTACAATATATTTTTTTTAATTAGAGGTCGCGCCATGCTTGTAGCCGAATTGGGCCGGCTCGTCCGAGTACCAGTACCTCTTTCTCACATGAGATCGACGTGAAGAGACGGTAATGCAGTCACGTCAGGTAATGGTATTGTTGTCGCGTTTCGTTCGGTTTGTGAAACTTCCCGGTGACCTAAATTTGTCATTAAAGGCCGGCAACGCATCTGCTAGCCTTCTGTTCGTGCAGATGTCCATGTATATATTTTAGAACTGGCGGGTTTCCTGTGACTTTTTTTATACTTCCATACCTTACTTTTATGCCATGAGACCCGCATAGAGAATGATCGCTTTACATACAAAAGCAATTCAAATCAACAGATGCTTTATTCCAGTAGATTTTTATAAAATCTTTTGATTAACCAAATATTTTAAAAGTTACCACTGATTCGGAAAAGTCGAGCTACAAGAAGAATCAGCTTGACAGCAAAAAAATGACTTTATTACATTTCCATGTTAACTATAAAGAATCAAACTGGAGCGACTCAACTCCAAGCAGTTTTATCTATTCTTCTATACAAATATATAAAGCTGAAGAGTTTGTTTGTATGTTTGCTTGATCGCGATAATCTCAGGAACGCGTGTTCGATTTGAAAAATTCTTTCAGTGTTAGATTTTTCATTTTTTTACCTAATTTTACGCGGGCAAAGTCGCGGGCACAGCTAGTCTATACGTTTATGTCTTCGACTGTATTATACGCCTTGCGCATAAGTGTGTTTTTAAACATATCGATTAAATTTATCTATAGACAGAAACCTTAGACCATAGCCTATCTGACTGGCCCGTTGGCGCAGTGGGTAGTGACCCTGGGCTCCGCTCCGGGGGTCGTAGGTTCGGTTCGATTCTTATATATTTATATATAAGAATCGAACGGAACCCACATATATCCTGTATATATTTATTTCTTCAATAATATCACAAGTTCTAGCGTCTGTTAATAATTCAGAAAAAAGCATGTTTACTTGGAACGCTATACCATTCCTTTGTAGTTTATTTGAATAATTAAAATTAATTAACGAGCGGCAATCAAAAGAAAGCGGCAAGAGCTTCATTATCTCCCGTGTTTCTTGCGAAGTTTATCTAAGGTGATATAACAAAAGCTTGCAAACAGACGTAACGACAGAGCACCGATGTTTTAATTGTAACTTTGCTACAGTTCGCAATTTTGTTTCAAACTTGACTGAGGCAATAATGGTATGCTGTTGGAAACTTGCACAATGAATTCTGATATAAATGTAAATATCTTTTGTATTTGTCTATATTATACTTTGTCGAGTATAAAATTGACTAGTTAATAAAAATATTGAATTAAATTTAACTAGCTGTTGTGCCTGCGACTTCCGCAAAGTAACGCCTGATTCGATCAGTTGAAAAAAAAAAAGATTCAATTTTAGCATAATGATGTATAGCCTATTACCTTCTTCGATAAAGGGGCTTTCTAACACTGAAAGAATTTT